>PVIW01007576.1:7160-71102 GCA_004026585.1 Noctilio leporinus
TCCAGAAAGAGGGGAAGGGAGAGAGGCAGAGAGGGAAAGAGACATCAATGTATGGTTGCGTTTCACCTGCCTCCAGCCACAGACCTGACTGGAGACCTGGTTTGCAACCTGGTTATGTGCCCTGGCTGGGGAATCGAACCTGCGACCTTTGGGTTCGCAGGCCGGCACCTTAACCACTGTGCTACCAGCCAGGGCTAATTAGTTACTTTTTAAAGTTTATGTATAGAATTGGATTGTTTAAGAGTATACATCCTAGAAAATTTTAATTTTAAATCTTTATGAATTAAAGTGGTTACTCAGTTGAAATACTTAAATGTGAAATAAAAATCTGAATATATAAATGCAGTTAAAATGTTTAAGATGGTATAATGAAATTGCTTATAGTAATAATATTATTCAAAGGTCCCTTAAAAGCAATCACTAAACTATGTTGTGGAAGAGGATTTTCAAAATAAGGCACAAAATAAATTATAGACAAACTGGATTATTAAAGTTTAACATTATCAAATTCAACGTTACTTAGTTAATCGCAAAAGAAACCTCCAAATCATCTTTTCTGAATGTAAATATTATGCTCAAGCCCTGACTGAAGTGGTTTGGTTGGGGCTTCATTTCATGCACCAGAAGGTCACAGGTTTGATTCCCAGTCAAAGCACATACCTTGGTTCTGGGTTTGATCCTTGGTTCGGGTGCATGTGAAGGCAACTGATTGATTTTTGATGCTCTCTCTCTCTCTCAAATTAATAAATACATCCTTGGATGAGGATTAAAAGATTATGTTCAAGAATTTTCAAACCTCATATATACCATAGCTTATTTTGGAGATAATGAAAAGAAACGAAGAGAACTAAAGTATTTTATTAAAGAGCAAAAGCCTAGAAAAGATGTCTTTCATTTCTTGATGTTCAATGAATTGTTTTTTCTTCAAAATGTTATTTCATTGAAACATTTAGACATATTAAATATGGGTAATGAAGTTTGTTTACTTTAACATTGACTATTTCCGATTGTGGCTTTTACTTCTCATGTTCATGTCTTAGTTGGAGTTTATATGGTGTTTTCATTACCCTACTGTGATTTCATTGTTATAGTTTCCAATGATATTTATTTGTGGGTGAGATTCAACTTATGCTTTTCTTAGATAAATAACTAGTTCAACTCCTTTTTTACTGAAATACATAAAACTATCAGAATTTGAAGTGCAAGAAGAATCAGAATAAAGGTTCTATGTTAAAGGATGCTAAAAGGATAGAGTTAAATTTATTTAAATATCAAGAGTCATTGTTGGCAGCCCCTGATTTGTTAACAGGCACATTTAAATCTATCCTGTTTGTAAGCAACTCAGCCACACTACAGTAAATTTAGGGGTGACCCATGTCTAATCCAAACCCTTTACTTGCTGGAGACAATTTGATCATGTAGGAGTACCTATTAACTCTCATCATGAAGTTTTTCCTTGGATGTCAGCATTTCAGGAAAGGAGGTTATACATTTAATACCCTTTTACTAATCCAGCAGTTGGACAGTAAGATGAAAAATTGGTTGTAGCAGAGACTCATGCAGACACAAGGACCCATACATAGTTGGAATCATACATTGTATAACCTTTCCAGATTGGCTTATTTTACTTAGTAATGTACAGTAAAGATTATTCTATGTCTATTGATGGTTTGATAGCTCATTTCTTTTTAGTCCTGAATAATATTCCATTGTCTGGACATACCATGGCTTAATTATTCACTCACCTACCAAAGGACATTGTGGTTTTCTCCAACTTTTGGCATTTATGAATAAAGATACTATAAACATCCATGTGCCAGTTATTGAGTGAACATAGTTTTCAACTCCTTGGGGTCAATACCAAAGAACACAACTGCTGGATAGTATCATAAGAGATGTTCAGGTTTCTAAGAAACTGCTAAACTGTCTTCCAAAGTAGCTGTACTGTTTTTCATTTTCACCTGTTGTTCCCACATTCTTGCCAGCATTTGTTATTTCTAGTTTTGGATTTTGGACATTATAATTGTTTTTTAACTCATTAAAAAAATAAGATTATTACTTTTCTTACTGTTGAGTTTTAAAAGTTTTCTATACATTTTGGATAGCAGTCCTTTAGTTGCTTAGTGGATAGGCACCAGCCTGCAAACCCAAAGGTTGTTGGTTCGATTCTCAGCTAGGACATATAACCAGATTGCAAGCCAGGTCTCCAGCCAGGTCCGTGGCTGAAGGCAAGTGAAAGGCAACTATACATTGATAATTCTCTCTCCCTCTCTCTGCCTCATTCCCTTCCCCTCTCTTTAAAAATAATATATAAAATCTTTTTAAAAAAGATGTTTTTATTTTACTTTCACTTACTCTTTCTTGATGCTCTTCCTTATTTTATATAGATCTGAATTTTTTTTTCTATATCATTTTACTACTCCAAAGAACTTCCTTTCACTTTTCTTGCAAGGCCAGTATACTGGCAACAAGTTTAATTAGTTTCTGCTTGTCTTAGAATATCTTTATTTTTTTTCTTCACTTTGGAAGAATAATTTCACAGGCTACCGAATTCTAGGTAAATATTTTGCTCCAGTATTTTTTTGCTTACTCAATTTCTGAGAAGCTAGATCTATTTCTTATATTTGTTTTTCTGTAGGGAAGATGTTTTTGTTATTGTTTTTTCCCTCTTGATTCTTTATGGATTTTTTCTCATTTTTTATTTGAAAATTATTTGCCTGTATATAGTTTTTGTTTTTGTTTTGGTATGTATTCTACTTGGTGCCCTTTGAACTTTCTAGATCTGTGGTTTGGTGTCTGACATTAATTTGAGGAAATTCTCAGTCAATATTTTAAATATGTCTTCTGTTCCTTATGCCAACTCTGGTATTCCCATTCTGCATATGTTATGCCTTTTTTTTTTTTTTTTAGCTCTCACAGTTTTTGGATATTGTATTATGTTTTTCCAAATTTTGTTCTCTTTTTGATTTTCTAGTATTTTATTTATATATCTTCTACCCCAGCAATTGTTTTCTCAGTTGGATCCAGTCTACTAATAAGTCCATCAAAGCCATTCTTCATTTCAGTTACAGTGTAGTTTATTGTTAGTATTTCTTCTTGGTTCTTAGTATTCTCATTCTCTCTCTGCTTACCTTGCCCATCTGTGGTTGCATGCTGCCTGCTTTATCCATTAGAGCCTCTAGAATATTAATCATACTTTTTAAAATTCCTGGTCTGATAATTCCAACTTACCTGCCATGTTTGGTTCTGATGCTTGCTCTGTCTCTTTAAAATGTGCTTTTTGCCTTTTGGTACACTTTGTAAGTTTTTTCTTGATAGCCAGGCATGATGCACAAGGTAAAAGGAACTCCTATAAATAAGCCTTTAGTAATGTGGTGGTGAGCTATAGGAGGAGGGGAAGAATTGTATAGTTCTGTGACTTTTAGTGAGCCCATGCCTCTGGATGGTTGACTTGATAAATGTTTTTAATTCTTTGCTGTCTCATAGATAGGTTAAGTTGATTAAAGTGAGTTGGAGTTGGGTGTTTTTCTTCCTATAGTGTAGACCCTGATAATACTTCAGCAAGTTAGGCACTGGTTAGCTAGTTTCACCTAAGGGTAGCCTTTTTAGGGAGAGCAGAGAGTTTCAGTGTATTTCAAAATAGTTCATTTTCCCCTCCACCTGGTAGAAGGGGGAGGAGAATTTTCACTGATATTTACTATGGAACTGGCCAGACTCCTGGAGAAATATTTCACAATATTGTCCTCCTACTTACTCCCTCCATGGCTGTATCTGTCCAGGGTTTTTAACTATCAAAGTTATCTATACTGAAGCTCCAGCAATTTGTCAATTAAAGTTCAGGCTTTTTTAGTTTATATTTGATCTTGAAGTGATGTCCATGCTCTGGTAAGTTAGGATCTCTGTATGCACCTGACTTTAGTTTTGGGAGCAGAGGTTTGCCCTATGTCCCGCTTTCTCTTAAGGATCCAAGGAGAACTTTAGATTTGTCAGTCTGTTTTACTTTTTACCTCTTGGTAGATTGGAATGGCAATTTCCAATCTCTTTACTTGCAGAAATGGAAACTGGAAATGTCACTAGTGCATTTTAAATTTTTTTTTTTCTTCAGAAATAATTTAGGCATGCAGAAATTGTGGAAGTATTCAAGTCTTGTGTACCTTTCACTGAGGTTCCCCAGTAGTAATATTTCACCAGTGAATTTTTCCTAAGCAACTAAGGAGAAACAATGAAAATGCTACATAAACTTCCAGAGTTGACAAGAGTCATCACATCTCAGCTTTCTTCGTGAGGGCAGCATCATCTTTATACCAAAATCTGATAAGGAAAGCAAATGCACACAGGGACACCTACAAGCAACTCTCTGTGATTCAAGAAATCCTGAACAAAATATTAAGAAACTGATATCCATTGATTTATAGAAACAATACATGTCATAACCAAGTTAGGTTCATATCAATAATACAAGGGTGGTTTAAGATTTTAAAATTAATGTAATTCACCATATTAACAGATGAAAGGAAAAATCATATGATCATATAATGAAGAAACATGTATGATTAAATTCAAATTCATGTATAAAAAATTCTTAGTAAGCCAGGAATGAAAGGGAACTTTCTTATTCTGATAAACTGTATATCTAAAAACCCAATGGTAAACATGCTGTGTTGAGCTGTTGAAAACTTTCCTTGTGATCTCAGGAACAGTGGAAAATCTTGAATTTTATAATCTAATATTACTACCTCAAGAAAAAATGTCTATTTTGGGGTAGTTGGGCACTTTCCCTTATGGAAGATCCCAAAAATCAATGGGCAGTGTTCAAAAGAAGGCTTGCCAATAGGAGTTTCCTATGAGAAATCCATTGTCTTCTAAAGGAAAGGGTTTGGGGACAACTGTAAATAGAAAAACATTATGAATGATTAAAAAATAAAGGAACTTTATTAAGATTAACACAAATTTTTAAAAATATAAAAGGAAAGGGTTTGACCACAAAAGCACAATGACCTAATTCAACGATTTTAAATGGCTTAATTGTATGTTTTGTTCTATTTGGATTGGATGGTAACTATGAAATTAAAGATGATGCATTTTGTTAATGTTGAAATTCTGGCTGGGCTATGATTAATGAGATGCCTCATATTCTAGTCACATTGATTGCCTTAATCATTGTCCATCTCTTTTCTCATACATTAATTATAACATAAATTTGTGTATTTTTCAATAGACCACCATTTTCTACACAAGGGAATAAACTTAACTTAGATTAATTGTTAAGAAAATTTGAGTTCAGGGAACCCTCTGATACTTACCATCCATCTTCATGGATGTGTATTATTGAGCAAAGTGATTAAAAAGTATAATTTTCTATTTCATACTAAGGTAAAATTTAGAAAAAGTTTTGCATACTGAAGGGCAATAGTGAATTTTCCCACATTATATGATTTTTCTAGCTTCCACCTTGTCTATTTAATTTTATCATAATAACATAATTTTGACATTTGAGGTTTTAGAGGTCAGCAATCAACTTTTCCCCCAATGCTTTGGAAATAGTTTCTATGTGAAGAAAGGGCACTATTTTAGGAGGTCTATTCCATTGTGGAATAGCTAATGTTGGAAAATTATTCCTTTTATTTCCCATTAGCATCAAATATGTTCTTTGTGGACAGAGCACCATGTCTAATGCATTGATTATTCAGACTTTCTGTTTTTATCCCTTATCACATTGCCACATTCTTTTACTCATCACCCTCAGCACTCTATTTTGATTCTATATATTGTATTTCATTTCCTTGTTTGTGTATTTCATTTATTCTACTAATCCTCATCTTTCACAAGATAATGATATTTCAGACAGATAGGCACAATCTCAGGTAGTACGACGTTTATGGTATACTCACTGGAAAACACTGCTGTATTTGGGTGCTTTGAAAATGATCTTTTCTGGGTAACTGATCATTGACCCCAGACCTTCATATTTCCCTCCTAAAAATTCCCATACATAAAATGATATGAAAAGTGACCTTTTCACTTCTAGCCTTACAGAATAACATTTCAATGCAATAATGTGTCATTAACAAAACTTTTACTTCTGTGAAGGCAGGGATGATTGTCTGTTTTTCACTTTTTTTTTTTTTTTGTACTATATCTATGAAATCTAGTGTCAAGCTTCACATATAACTAGAACTCTCTATATTTGCATGGAGTAAATAATGGAATGCAGTCATAAGGACCTTTTCCAAAACACACCAGCACTCAAGAGGGTTTTCAATAGATGTGCTAGGCAGGGTAACATGTCAAATAAGCCTATCCTATATCAATTTTCCCCTTTCTTATTTATCCACTCTTAAGCCTCAGTAAGTCTTCCTGGATGGTAAGAAGCCAGGAGGTGATGCAAAAATCTGGCTCCCCACCACCCATTGGCATTCTACTCCTCACCTCCCCTGGTTCTAGAATGACTCTTGGCCCTTTAGTGTGTTGCTCAGTGCAAGAGGGACATCTGACACTGGTTCTGGGCAGTGACAGATGATAATTGCTTTACAGTACTTGTTATGACCTAGTTTCTAAACATCCTGCTTTTGGAAAAACTACAACTTGTCAGTTTTTAAATGATTTGTGCAAATCAGTTTGATTTAATATTAAAAATGAGAATTTCTATCAAGTCATTGATCATAATGACAGTAAAGCCAAGAATTATATGCACAAAGATGTAAAATGCCCTCTGTAAACCAAGCAGCAAAGAAAAAGGAATGGAAAAACTTGAATTTTTTGTGTTATAAACATTTTCTCAAGTAATATAACTGTCAAGTCAAGAGATTAATATTTCTATGTAAAATAGAGTAGCAATGGGTACAATGATTTGTTACTCAAACCACAGAAGAATGATATATAATATTTTAATTGCTAATGAAATTTGAGTCAGATTCTAAGAAAGACTGTAGGTCAGGCTCAAATATGTTTGCTTCTATAGTTCATACCAATGGAAAGTTCACCATGAAATTTAAAAATTTTAGAGGTTAACTTACAGAATCTTTCTTTTCTTAGCTTTCAAAAATATTATTTTGGGTTCTAAAAATGCAATAGAGGAAATATTTGAATATGATGCATTTTAAAAAGACATTTGTTCCATAGAACTGAAAGAGGTCCATATATACATGGTAAATATCATATAGACCATATATAAGTATGTGTGTGTATAATTTATTTAAATATACGGTATGGGGCAAAAGTAGGTTTATAGTTGTCAGTACGTAGAACACAGTTTATTTATTTTTTTTTAATTTTAAAGAGATTTTATTATTTTTAGAGAGAGGGGAAGGGAGAGGGTTAGAGAGGGAGAGAGACATCAGTGTTATGGTTTCCTTTCACCTGCCTCTAGCTACAGACCTTGCTGGAGACCTGGCTTGCAACCTGATTACATACCCTGGCTGGGGAATCAAACCAATGACCTTTGGGTTTGCAGGCTAGTGCCTTATCCACTGTGCTAACAGCCAGGACTTTATTCTTATATTATTTGTTAACTATTATATTATTTTCCAAATGAGCACCTATCCACCTAATTTTGCCCCACTTTGCACGTTACATATATGCATGTAGATGCAATGTATATGGGAATTTTACAGTTATGTGAAACTGAGATATACATTTTTAAACTGGTTTCTATTATAGATTCAAGTAATAAATTAAAAGCTCAAAATAGAAGGCCATAATAATCAAAGCGGCAAACCTTTCTTAATTATTCCCCCTTGGTTATCTTTATTTTGTTAATTCTCTGCTGCCAAACTCTTCACACTGCCCTCAGTTATGTTGAATTAATTGCTATGAATCTTCAATTGTCCTTACATTTCCTGCTATCTTGCAAGTTTTTCTGACCAATATATTGCCTGAATATATGAAAAAAGCAGAACAAATCATTAGAGAATCAATAAGCCCTGTATACTCTTTTGTCAATTTGACTAAATAATTTAGTTCAAGGCAAAGGTTGTTTTTAGCACAAGAATATAGTGCATAGAATTAGGAGTTAGGAAAATCAGGTGCTAGTGAAGAAGTGAACTACAATAGTGAATATCAGTAAAGTTTTGTTTTACAATCAACTCCTATTATTTAATAGTAGCTGTTTGGAGTGCATCTTGAGAAGGATTCTGAGCTAAATCAGAATTAAGAGAAAATAGCACTGTGAAACACTATCAATAATCCTGATGTGCATGAGAAAGACAGTAGGTGGTATTTTTTTTTCACAAATTTACCATTCTTTGTTCCTATACCATTGGTTCTGAATATTTGCCACCTTGACACACTAGGGACATTTGGCTATGAGTGGAGATATTTTTAGTTGTAACAATTACTGGATAAGGATTCTACTAGCACTTAATAGATAGAGACTGATAGCAGGTGTAGGAGAGCTGCCAACAATAATTTTCTGATCCAAAAATGTCAATAATGCTAAGATTAAGGAAACTATATCTGGGCAAATTTTTAAATATTCTTCATTAAACTCATGACAGATCTTAACTGACATACAAAATCACATTGCCTTTTCCCTGGCTGTATCCACAATGTTAATTATTTAACATTCTATGCAAAACCAGAAGCAACAGTTTTAAATGAGTTAATTGTTTTCATTTAAAAAATGCAAGTAAAGGTGATCTGAATTCATATCTGAACTCAATGAATTTATTTCTGCTGTCTCTCCCTTGCTTCCTAAGAGGGGGATCCCCCTACTGAAGGGGTTGTTTATCTGCCATGCTTCATATTATATCTGTCACCATTTCTAGTGGCAAACTATAGCAAACCCACTCTGAGAGGTTTAAACAGATATTTGATCGCTCAGAGAACTTCGAAGAGATCCATATGGTCAGGAATAGAAGCTCCATGTTCAGGAAAAATATACAAAAACTGTGAGAGTTGTTGAAGCAAGAAGGACCTGCTGCTGAGACTCAGAAACAAGCAACTCACACCCGTGATTCTAGAGGATGATGCCAGAAGTTTCCCCAAGGAACTAACTTTTCCATCCTTCCTAAAAGAAGGATTCTCCCTTCTCACATTGCTCTCTTATGAATTGCTATCTCATGGGCTGATGTCTCACAGAAGTGCTTCTGTTTGGTGAAGCCTGCCTCCACTGTGCAATGGCTACAGAAGGAGCTGGTAAGGCACATTCTTCACTCACAACATGCAAGGTGATTGACATGAGGCTGGGCAGTCACAAGCATGACTCAGTTTACCATTCATTGCTCTTTCATGTTATCAATTATCAGGGTCTTTGCTGAGCACTAGGCTATATCTAAGTGGCTCAAAGTCTCTGGAGGAGTGTGCTACAAGGTCAATGTGGGTACAATAAAGTGACGTCATGGTCTTAGTACTGATAGCCATTTAAAAAAATTACTCAACTCATTTAGAGTTTATGATTCAGCAAAAGAACAAAAGCATGTTATTGATTGTAGATGAAAATATGTTCCCTTGTTCTGACAAAATTATGAGACACTTCATTTCAATTATGATGATTTTTGAGTCTTGTCTAAATTAAAAGATAAAAGAAAAAATTAATAATTAAGGGAAGGAATTGCCAATGCAAGATTATAGGAGAAAATTTAAGAATATCAACATTAATAGAAAGAGTATAATTAAAACAATTTGTCTAACATGATATTCAAATTGGATTAAAAAAAAAAAAAAAACACCAACCAAAAAGGTAATGAAAAATACAGAAAAGTTGAAATGAAAAAAAAAAAAGATAGACTATGATGTAGCAGGTTAAATTCAGAAAAAAATTACAAAAGTACTTTTGAGATAAGGATTTTGCAAAAATTAAAGTGGGACATTTCTAAAACTTACCATCATGAAAAATTATGAACATTATTAATTGTATTCACCTAACAGCATGGCCTTAGACTTAAAAGGAAAAAATAGGCATATTTGCAATAATAATGGATACTTCAACACCTGTCTTTCATTATCCGATAAGATGGACAATCACAAACAATCAGCAAGCATGAAAAAAAATTGAAAAATATTATCAGCAAAATTGACCTGGTACAATGTCTAGTAAGTACATGGAAAGCTTCTGTAGTAATACTTATACATTTATATATAGTTTTAGAAAGAAAAATCAATGAACTTAGAATTCATCTTAAAAACTGGCAAAATATATCAGAAAGAAAGTAGAAGGAAGTAAGAGAGAATTTAGCAAATTAAGAAAGTAAACAAATCCAAAGCGAATACTCCCTCCTTCCATTTTATTCCCCAACTATCCTCCCCTCACCTCTCTGCCCTTATGTAACCCTGATTTTTTCAAGTAATACAGTATTTCTCAAAGGGATTCTATTGGTTTTTTAAGAAGGAAAAATCTTGTCATATGTTTTTTAATCATTGAAAGTAACCCACACATAATTTAGAAAGCTAGTTGTAAATTAATGTTAATAAATATGTTAATGATTAATGTTTAAAAACAAAATTTTGTTTGTCTTGGATTGAGTTTAGAATTTAAATGAGTGAATCTATGGTTAGCATTACCTTTTAGTGGAATTACATGCCCAAATTATTTATTAAAAAAATATATTTTAAAGGTCGCTGGTTCAATTCCCCAGCCAGGGCACATAATCAGGTTGCAAGCCAGGTCTCCAGCCAGGTCCGTGGTTGGAGGCAGGTGAAAGGCAACCATACATTGATGTTTCTTTCCTGATCTGCCTCTCTCCCTTCCTTTCTCCCTGGAAATAATAAATAAGTCTTAAAAAACAAACAAACAAATAAAACCTGACACTTTAAATATATATATATATATATATTTATGGGTGATGTGATCATGTTATTTTCTGTCTTTGACCTAATCTTCAGGTTTCACTGAAATCCCTTAAAACCTTTCATTTTTATTTTAAGTTTAATTATAGATAGACTCTGTTGTCACTCAGTAAGTGGAATAGCAATTACTTTCCAAAAATTCAACTCTTAGAAGTAGGGCTGTATAAAATATTTTGGGATAATTCCAGGACACTGGGAGTAACCAGTATTACTTCCTTGGGCAGCAGTCTTGAGGCAGACACAGGTGACATGACAAAGGATAAGAGTGATTCAGACTGGTATTGAATACATCCCATATTAAATCAGAATTCACTGCCCTTTGGTTTAAAATATATTTTTAAAATCCACCCATCTGCTATTATCAGTGAATGTTATATGATGATAATATCACTTTTAGGAAAAGTGACACAATTGCTTAAAAAAAATAAAATTAATACATTCCATGGATTTTTGGTCCATTGTTTGTTCTCAGAGAATATCCTTGAAAATTATCCAATAGTAATGCAGTATAACTTTATGGCCTTTAGCTACCATTTCACAGACAAACTTGTAATATAGTATACATACTTCATGGCATTTCAGTTGTGTTCTCTGAGTTCTGAGGTGGGGACTTAAAAACATTTGATTAAGACAAAAATCCTGAGCAAATGAGTATCATACTGTATCCAAATAAATGCTGGTCTTTTATAGGGACTGGGGGATCTGGTTTTATTTGGGGGGTAGCATATACAGTGTACAGAGGTCATTTGCAGGCAAGATGTATTCTTGAGCAAAGTTATCTAATTCAACGTGAATCCTGAACTAAAAGGAATATTGCTTCAAAATGATAACTGCTATTTCTAACTACTAATATGGTTAGACTGTCACCTCCTTTAATTACTTAAGAATTTGAAAAATGTACAGTCTGTAATTATATACAAGGGAACTAGTCAGAAAGCAGGAGCCAAATCACCAATGAAGGTCTCTATTTACCCTTAAAAGTTTATCTTTCATCTGTTGCCTGTGGTACAACTATGAGAGTGAGCAGGAGCTTGTGGAAGGGGAATGGAGGGGAGTGCAAAAGAAGGAAATGGAGAAATTATACCCCTTTTCCCCATAAGTTTCAAGCAGGAGAGGAAATGGGTACCTAAAGGCAACCCAATATCTGTTTGAAGGAGACTTTAAATTGTAAGAACCAGATTACACTACAAATGAAAGCACTCGGCTGTTTTCTCTTTAATGGATTGAGGTCCCATTATTTTTTAATTTTTAAAAATTATTTAAATTTAATTTTATTGTTGTTGTATTACATCCATCTCCTTTTTGCTCCCCTTTGTCCCCTTCCCCACCCACCCGTTCCTCCCCCCACTGCCCAAACTCAATCCCACCTGTGGTCCATGTCCATGGTTCCTTTATACTAGGTCCTTGTCTAAACTGCTCCCCTTCCTCTCCCCTCCCCCCAACCCCCTTCTCCCTGACCACCAAAGGCATATTCACGCTATTCATATATCTGGTTCTGTTTTGCTTGTTGTTAGTTTTGTTCATTATTGTCCTGAAATGGGTGAGATCATATGGTATTTGTCCTTCACTGACTGGCTTATTTCACTAAGCATAATACTTTCCAGTTCCATCCATGTTGTTGCAAAAAGTAGGAGTTCCTTCTTTCTTTCTGTTGTGAAGTATTCCATTGTGTAAGTGTACCAAAGTATTTTGATCCAATCATCCACTGATGGGCATTTAGGCTGTTTCTAGCACTTGGCTATTATAAATAGTGCTGCTGTGAACATAGGTGTACATAGGTTCTTATGAATTGGTGTTTCAGGATTCTTTGGGTATAGTCCAAGTAGTAGAATCGCTGGGTCAAAAAGCAGTTCCATTTTTAGTTTTTTGAGGAAACTCCATTCTGTTTTTCATAGTGGCTGCACCAGCCTGCATTCCCACCAACAGTGCACCAGGGTTCCCTTTGCCCCACATCCCCGCCAGCACTTGTTTGTTGATTTGTTGATGATTGCCATTCTGACATTATTTAGTTTTCTATTTTCTCACAGTGTGGTAGGTGTTGTTGGGGGATTAAAGGGGAAAATAGTTGACACTATTTATTTATTAGAGACATTGAAAATATCTCAGCTTAGTTTATCATTGAGTGGAGACTGGTCAGTCAACACATCTACATACACTAACTGAATAGGAAAAGAAAGCTAACATTTTTAAAATTTAACTCCCAATTAAGGAACTGAAGAACTGGACCGTTTCCTTCCAACTAACTCAGAAAGGCCCAAAAGTTGGAGTGAGGTGGTTATATTGTATATTGGCTGAGAATGTAGCCAATCATGGGGGTCCCTTCTCTCTATAGCTCATTTACAATCTCCATCTTCCAAGACACGTGCAGATTTGTGTCTGGCCTGGCTACTCATGAATGCTGCCCTCCACCTACCTTAGTGCTGGGTGAAACCTATCAGGCAGGCTCAAGTACATGGCTATGGTCTTTTCTCCCTTTACTTTCTATGTTTGATGCCCTTTCTCATGTGTTCAGCCCTTTCTATGCTTCACTTTTCCAACTGTCTCTGTTCTAAGTTGAGGTATACACCTTGTTTGGACAAAGAGTATTTTAATAATAACTATAATAGTTGTTATTACAATAATGTCCACTTACAGAGCACTTACTCTATGACAGGGGTTCATGTGCACAATGTCACCTCCACTGCATAGGCTTTTTCCTCTCTCCCAGATTCCTACAATTATTGTTTTCATTAGCTCATTGCCAGCATGATGTGAGTTGATATAAGTAGATAGCACAAGAAGGGAACAGGCTCTCAAGACAACATCTACCAGTATTGGGGGACTTATGAGTGATTGGAACCCAGGGGGAATGGTAGAAGAGCTGTTGTGTAAAGCCCAGAAGACCCACTTGAGTCACTTTATGGCACCTTGGAGTAAAGAACTTGTTTCAAGTGTGCTCCTCAATGGGGAGCTGAAAGGAATGCACAAGCCTGGAAAGTAAGCATCACCCAAGCATAACTTGAGGGGCCTGCATCATTCTGTTTTATGTCCTAGTCCTGAGTTCTTCTCAGATCATTGGTTTGAGGGGAAATAGGCATTGGGAAGAACTGAATGAATTTTTCACCATCTAAGCAGTATACTGTGAGCTATAAGGAAAACAAAGAAATGTTTCACTTTCTGCACTCACGTCTTTTGAGTAGTATTCATACTCAGCATACTGTGGTAAAGGTGAGCTCTCAGAAAGCTTATAGTTGAGTTGCATCTTGATGGAGGTGATTGTTAGCACTTTCCAGGGCGTTGGAAGGAAAAAGGAAGCAGGAAATTGGTCATTGTCTGTCCCTGTCCCTTTCCACTACTTATGGCTCTGTAAATTAAGGTGACAATAATCTATGGAATTTAGCTTGGAAATAAGAATAGTCATACTTTGTATTATTTTTAACTAGAATGTTTGACTAGTTAAACTAGGAGGTCATGAAGATTTTCAAAAATGGGTGACTGATTTAAATGTTTTCACTTCAATATAATACTCAACTTGCTTTTTGAACTCTGCATTTTGGTTTTGAGGTTTTTTTCCATGCTGATAACATTATCCAAGTCATTAATGTTAATTGCTGTATAGTTTTGCATTATGTATCACTTGCTAATTACTTTATTCATTCAGCAAATGTGTGTAGAGTAACTACTTTAATTATGGTACCAGATTCTGGGGATATCAGAGTGAACCAAACAGAGAAAGTTCCATCTATCATATAGCTTACACTGTTAATTGGGAGGAGGGAGTAAGCAGGTAATGAGCCAACTGACATAGCATAGTATGTCTTTTAAAAAAATAAGTGATTGAGTGAGCTGTTTTAGATTATCCAGTCACTTTTCACTTCTCTGATAAATTGACATTTAAGTGGAATTAGATTAAAATGAGGTAGTGATCTCTACAGATATTTGGGGACTATATCAAGAAGAGGGAATAATTGTTACAAAGATGAAAAGCTAGAGGCATTTTTGGTACATTCAAGGAATAATGAGGAAGCTCATGTGACTAAATTGAAGGGAAAAAAGGGAGATAACAAGATGAGATCCTAAAGATAATGAAAGAACAGGTCATCTAGGACATTTTAGATCATACTATGTATTCAATTCTGAATGTGATTTGTTTTAACCAGGGAGATAATTCTATCTGATTTTAATTAAATAAGACTACTATATGGAGAATAGAATGGGAATTTGCAAGTTTGGAAGGAGAGAAACCACGTAAGACGTTACAACAGTAGACTAGGCAGGAGATGTGGAAGGCATGAACCAAAGTGGCAGTCATGGAAGTGATCACATTTGGACTATATTTTTATATTGAAGAAAGTTAGCAAGATGTGCTGATGCTTGGGATATGGAGTTAATATACAGAGAAGAAGCATAGATAGTTCATGTTATTGATAAATGTTTATACTGAAATTCAGGCTACTTCTGATTTTTTCTATTTTAAGCTATTTGTTATTATTTGCATTATGCTTTTTATTCTCTGTATATCTATCTAAATTCATTTAAATATTAGTATATTCATTTAAGTATTAGTAAGAGCTACGATTTGGGTAGCATACTAGAAAGAAACATGAAAGGAAAGAGTTGGTGGTAAAACCTAGGAAGCCTCATTAAGGGAAGATGCTAAAGAATTTATACATAGTTTTGTATAGAGAAGAATCACTGACACCTTTTAGTAAAGAGACATTGTATTAACAAATCAACTGCAGAGAGGTTAATTTGGAAGTTCCACATTGGCCAGGAAAAAGGAAGGATAAAGAGATCCAGGTAAGAGGTTTGGGAAATCATCTAGGCAAAGAGAAATGAGGGCCTGATTCAGAACATGGCATTAGATTAGTAAATCCACCCTTTGCAAAGGGGAAACCTAAATAACAACTCTTCGAAGCTTAGTTTGTGTGTCAGTGATAAAACAGCAACTCATTCTGTACTGAACAGCCAAGGCAACCTTTCAAAAATGACAAACATATTATATGTCTTTGCTATTTTTTTTTTTTTTTGAAGTTTTCACACAGCTTTCAAAGTGACATCCTCGTTCATTATCTTTGCCCACAAGGGTACGCATGTTCGAAGCCCAGCCAAACTCCAGCCTCGTCTCATATGAGTCCAGCACGGTCAGTCCTTTTTGGACAGTTGCTCCACTCACATCCTTCGAGCTCCTCAGTGACCCCTGACCATTCTCCTCCTGCCCCATGACCTTCTACTTAAGACCTTCTTTCTCTATTGACATCAATTAGAATGTATAACAATCTTGTTAATTTACTGAATTGGTCATTATCTCCTAATGGTTACATCTTGACTGTGTCTCTAGCCCCTGGCATAGTGCCTGGGCCAGACAAGGCTCAATACGCATTAGTTCTATTATAGATAATTACTTCAAGGCTTTGGAGCTTTTTTCTTCAAATAATCTGTTTACCAGATCATTTGCTTCTGCCTAGAATATTTTAATAAAAAAACATTTAATGGTTATTAGATGCTTTTAGAAAGATCTGGTAATTAAATTCTACATAAATGATTAGAAGTACCTCTTTTTTAAATAATAGGAACAAGATTGCATTTGAGGTACTCTGATACATCTGTCTTTTTGACCAAACCTTATTGAGACTAGACTCAGAAACTGGATCCATGAAACAAGCATTGAGAGATCTTGATACTTGTTGAATCTTGCTGATGACTAAATAGCTTTTGTTTTAGAATGCTATGGAATTTTGTGTTTGAAAACTGTAACAACGAAACATTAGAGAACCATAATGTATTCAGGATGTGTCTTGTCTGAGTGCTCCTGAAGGCAGAGTCTGGTGGCAGAATGGGTTTCAGGCAGTTTGAGAGACAGTAGATGAAGAGGAGGGGGTATGAGCAGAGGGGGATGGGGGAGGGAGGCAGGGACCGAAAGGATGGATTGTTGAGCAGGGTATCTTTGTGGGCAACTGAGGAGCCCTCGAACTGGGGACCCTTCTGAGGAAATGCGTAAAACACACCTCAAAGTTGTCTTGTCATAGGAGAGGGGGTGGGGACTTAATCCACTGAAGTCAGGAAATGGTGGCTGAAGGGTGTTCCCATGGTGTTAACTTCCTTATACGTCCAGGCTGCAAAGGAAAAAGAACCTACCATGGATTTCGAGCAAGTGTCAAGGTGGAAAAGCAGGTAGATGCAGCTCAATGCTGAAGAAAGGGAGGGAGTGGGATGGTCCAGTACAACAGGTGGCATCAATTTGGCTGAAGGGTTGAAGCATAGGACACCTCAAGGTTTTGCCATGATATGTGTATGTATATTTTAATAGCAAAGCCATTGTTTTACCACCTCCTCCAGGTTTTTGCAGTTTGCAAATCCAGTGCACCTGCTATAAATCCTCTATATGTTTGGAAGATTTGCATGCGGCCCATAAAGGAGGCAAGCTCTTAACCACTGAGAAGTAGGAGATGTAAATGAAAGTAGGATGTAGTGTGCTTTGTGTGTGTGTTGGAGGGGTGGGGTTCGTCTTTTGGATGGTAGAATGTATTCTCTTCACACTTGGATGATATATCTTAAGAACAGTAAAAGGAAATCTGGAGGAAAAAAATCTAAGAGGAATTAATACAGCTTAATAGGACTTAGATTAAGTGATTAGCCCTGGTTCTCATTAAGAGCAATATTACAGTCAAAGTGTACTTGTGTTACCTGGTTGAAGTGAAATATTTCAGTGGTATGAACACCACAATATATTTTACTATTTAAAAATTTCAAGCTTCGACTTGAAAGGTGAAATAAATATTATAACCTATAATGCTTGCTTGTATAATATGTATGTATGTGTGTGTGTGTGTGTGTGTGTGTGTGTATATATATATCTATATATATCTATATATATAGATATATATATGTATGAATTCAATTTAATACATATAGAACATACATGGGGGGACCCAAAGCCCTGCAAATTTATTTATAAAAATTGTATTTATTCTTTTTAAAAAAAAAAGATTTTATTTATTATTTTTCAGAGAGTGGGGAGGGAGAGAGGAAGAGAGGGATAGAAACATCAATGTATGGTTGCCTTTCACCTGCCTCCAGCTATGGACCTGGCTGGAGACCTGGCTTGCAACCTGGTTATGTGCCCTGGCTGGGGAATTGAACCAGGGACCTTTGTGTTTGCAGGCCAGTGCCTCTCAACTGAGCCACTAGCCAGGGCTAAAAATTGTATTTATTCTTACCTGTCATCTTCAAAGTACTCTCCATTTGATGCAATATACCTGTCAGGATGTTCTTTTCCATTGCTCTAAATAGTTTTTAAACTTGTCAATTTTGATGATTTTTAGAACCTCTGCTGTTTTTTGTTTCACTTTTTCCATATCAGTAAAAACATTTCCCATTGAAGACTTTCATCCAGGGAATCAAAAATGCCACCTGGGATGAGATCAGGTGGGACATGGGGGCTAATACCAGTTTTGATCAAAAACTACCGAACACTCAGCATGGTGTGGGCAGGTGGGCCCATAAATCACCCATCATGAAGTGTGTAAATGTGTCAAAGGAACTTTCGAACAGAATCCACTGAAGCCAAAAGTAGCCTCTCCCAAATGCCAGCTGGTACACTGATACGGATGGGTTGCTGGAACACTTACCTAATGGGGGGAGCCTCCACTAGGGTCTTCCCCAGAAGATAATCTTTTGGGGGGTCTCCCCTGGCAGGATAATTAATTTTCTTTACTAAGATCAATTTGGAATCATTTATGAAGTATGTAAACTAAACATCTTACAATTCTGAGTCAAGGAACACAATCACTAGGCAATATATTTCTTATAAACCTTTATTTTTCCTATGAATATAATGGGAACAAAATGAAAAATATGTACCACTTAATATAAATTTAAATTTCCATGGCTAGTCCTTAAAAAAGGTTGTATCACAAATAGAATCATTACTTTTCAAACTTTAATGAGTGAAAGGAAAGAGTGAGATAATGAGAGAGGAAATTTCATTTCAGTCATAGAACCATAATATTTTAGAACTGTGGGCAGTTTATCAGCCATAACTTTAATAGTTAAGATTATAAGCACATAAATGTTAATTAAGAAATGTGAGAGTCTGGTGAACTAAGATTGCTGAATGAATACTGAGTACTGTTAAGAGAAATTTCCATATCCACTTTAAATCCATAGATGATCCTAACAAAATTTCTATTCTGTGTACTTTAGATACTTATATTTTTGTGGTCTCCACTTGTTGTTTAAAAATTTTCAAGTTATTATATTAGCTCAGAAATGGCACTGAAAGACAGCTATCCCCACCTTATTCTTGATCCCTGTAGCATTTAATAATAAGGCTAAAGAATTAAATAAACAAATTAGCAAAGTTATACTGACTGATTAATTTGATACTTCAATCAAATAACAATTTTATCTACTTGCTCCTTCCATCTATCCATCTGTCCATAATGAGGTACTCACAGAATCATTAACAACACACATAAAGTGGTATGCTTGAAGCCAGCTTGCATTGGACAGTGAGAGCTGATTCTGTGCATCTTTTCCCAATGTGTCTGTTGGTCATCTGTATGTCATCTTTGGAGAAGTATCTATTCAGGTCCTTTGCCTACTTTTTAAAATTGGATTGTTTGTTTCTTGGTGTTGAGTTGTAAGAGTTCATTATAAATTTTGGATATTTAGCCCTTATCAGATGTATCATTGGTAAATATCTTCTCCCATTTTGTAGACTTTCCGTTTTGTTAATAGTTTCCTTTGCTTGGCAAAAGCCTTTTAGTTTGATGTAGTTACATTTGTTTATTTTTACTTTGTGTTCCTTGTAGAGGGAGGTACATCAGAAAATATATTACTAAAGGGAATGTCCAAGATTTTACTACCTATGGTTTCTTCTAGGAGTTTTATGGTTTTAGGTCTTACATTTTAGTCTAATCCATTTTAAATTCATTATCATATATGATGTAACAACATGGTCTAATTTCATTATTTTTGCATGTTTATGTCTAATTTTCTCAACATTATTTTTGAATAGACTGTCTTTATCTCATTGTATGTTCTGTGTTTTTTGTCGTATGTTTGGGATTTTATTTCTGGGTTCTCTATTCTATTCCATTGATCTATGTGTCTGTGTTAAAGCCAGTACCATGCTGTGTTGATTACAACAGCCTTGCAGTATAGTTTGGTGTCAGGTAGCATAATACCCTCTAATTTTGTTCTTCTGCCTCAAGGTTGCAGTGGCATTGGGTCTTTTGTGTTTCACATACATTTTTGGAGTATTTGTTCTAGTTTATGAAAAACACCATTGGTATTTTGATAGGGTAAATAATTGTTAATAGATATTAAATCTATATAAACTTATGGAGCTTTTCTATGAATTTTGCTTGTTTGAGATATGTGCATTTATTGCTTCCTTGTTGTTTTTCATATTATCTTTGTTTATATATTTTCTTTCTTAAATTTTCTTATTTTCTGCCTATTGTGATTTTAAGTTACATCTTCTCTTTTATTCCATTTGGTTATTTCCACATTTAAAATTATCTGTTTTAATTAGAATGTGCACAATATGAGGTGGGGACTCAGATCTGGTCATTTATTTCTGCCACACCAGCATTGAGCCAGATTTTTGTACATGGAAGATGATAAACAACTATTTGTTAAGTGAATAAATAAGTCTAAAGACAGTGATAGTTAAACATAATTGTTCTCTTATATCTAAATAAGAAGGTTAGAGTACCTTAATTTCTTCCTTTTTTGTCAGTTCTGCCACTACCCTGTTTCTATTGAAATAATACTAGGTATTTTTAGTAATTTATTTTTAAATGGATGAGAAAGTCATCCAAGAATTATTTCTGACGTTTGTCAAGTTTCATAACTATGTTTATAACAGTTACTCAGATACCAACCCTATGTTAAGTTCGTTACTCACTGCCTTTTCTTTTGATTCACACATGCCCTCAAATTAAGTTAATTTCTTGGTTTTGATTCATTTCTTGGTTGAGTGAAATACTTCCTTGAGTAATTTTCTTTCAAGACAGATAACTTGAATAACATGCTTTCCGAGTCATTTCACGTCTGTGAAGGTCTTCTGTCCTCACTAACCAATGTGACTAACCAAGGTTATAATTCTTGGGTCACAAACATCCCCCTGAAACCCTGAGAATACCTCCCCATTGCTTTATTTTACCCAGTGCTGTGGAAGAAGGTCTAATGCAGTCTTTGTACATCTTACTTTACTCTTTTCTGGCCAGAAGCTTTTAGAATATTATCTTGTCGCTGAAAGAAATATAAAATAACTATGATTATTTTATTATAGGTTGGTTGTTATTAATATCTAGTATTTTTAGACCCTTGAACTATGTGTTCAAATTTTTTAAGCCTAGGAAGTTAAAAAATTGATTTGATTACTGCAGCTTTTTTTGCTTTCTAGACTTCTGTTTCATACTTATTTAATCTTTTGGTTCTATATTCCTTGCTTCTTTGTTGACCTTTGTTGTTTTTCTTTTCTGATCTGTTTACCCTGAGTTTCAAATGAATTTCTAGAGTCTGCTTTCTAAATATCACTTCAGAATTCTGTAGAATATAGCCCACTACTTACTTTATTGATTTTCAAAATTTGGGGTGATCATTTTACCTGCAAGATTCATTCCTAATATGGTTTTCCTTTTCATAACTGTTCAATTCTTTTAGATTGGATTAGAAATAAGGAATAGAGATTTCTTAAGGATGAACTCTTTCATGGACAATACATGTTCTCATGCCATTCAAAAATCCTGTATATTGAGCTGCTATATTTTTCACATATCACTGAATTTTCTGCACATACGTGAACATAATGTATAATGATACAATATGTGATTTGAATGGCATTCTGTGAGATATTATTTGGCTCTAAAACAAGCAAAGAAAGAATCCCAGAAGAGGAAAAATGTTTACATTTTTATAGTGTCTTTAAAATCTGAGGATTCAATAGACCATAGGAAGGGATGGAAAACCTCTAAGTATCCAGTGTGCAGCTGGGAAGTTCACAGGATAACTGCTGCCTTTCTACTCAACTACTTCTGTTTGTGTACCTGTGGGTGTAGTTCCTGAAGTTGTTCCTAATGTTTTTTTGCCTTGTGTTGATTGATCAAATCCATCTCCTGTGCATAGTTTAAAAATTATTTCAGTTGCGTTGGACAAACTTAAAATAACAGTAACAATGAATAGCCTTCTATTTTTCTTTCATTGTTGAATGAATGAGTGGTCAATGGAGACACAACGTATTTTGACAAAGGGAGAAATAGGATCAGGCACCCGGTTATGGTTTTTGAGACAGAATGAAGGAAAGCCAAGGGTCTCAACAAAGATACTTCAGACAAAATAGCTTCAAGGGAGAGTTTGGATGAACAATTGCCTATTAATTGAGCAGCTCACCCCTAGTTATACTTATTTTATCATTATGATCCATGAACTTTGAGGCATATTATGTATTATGGTTGTTACAGTATAAACCACGTGTTCTGGCAGATTTAGGTCTGACTTTTGTCTTTGCCACCTATTGGCTATGGAGTCTTCAGCAAACCACATCAGTGCTCTTTGTCTTGGATTCTTCACTTCTACAAAGGCTAAAACTATCCTATAGCATATGGAAAACACATACAAAAATACTTAAAAAGCAAACCCGACACAAAGAAAGTATTCATTAAATTCAGGCATTATTATCATCACATATACTAACAACAATAGTAATTAGCGTTGAGTTCATCACTAAGCCACAAAGAAAAGACACCGCTCTTATGAAATATGGCATTGAGAATATTAGTGACATATTCTCAATGTTTAGAATTCTCTGATTATTATCCCAGGCTATCTTTAGTGCAATACAGAAAATTACTTTCCAAGGAGCCTCAACATAAAAGAGTACATGTTTCTATCTTGTCACCAAGGAGTTTTTAAATTTTTCTTTACATTTGAATCACCTAGGAATCTCTTAACAATTACAAAGCCTAGGTCAAACCCTAGACTAAATTGCAATTTCTGGGGCTGAGAGAAAGGCAGTAACATTTTTTTGAAGTCCTCAAGATGATCCCAATGTTCACATTCATGTACAAATAACTACTGTAACATATTCTTATCAGGCATATAGTATCCTTATTTGTCAAATGAAAGTAATAGTACATCTACAAAGAGGTAGAGTTTAGAATTAAATCAGAGATACACACCAATTTCTAAACATCATGTAACTATGGGTTCAGTGAAAAATAGTGTAATTCTGCAAACCTAACTTTCTTTCAATGGCTACATTAAAATTTGAGTTCATTTACATGGTTTTGAGTTATATTTTCTAAAAACACATATTTTATATTCTTTTATTAAATTATTCAATGAGTGAGAAATCTTAGTATCAATAAGCATATTGAATATCCTGATTTCAAAAAATTTACTCACATCTATTTTCGTTGCTAAGAACAGTAAAAATGTTTATCAACTGTGACTGAGGAGTGAGTGAGCAATAGGTTGGGCGCCCTTTATATGAGAAATATCTCATCATCCTGCACACCATAATGACGTCAACATTCTGAAACAATGTTTGCTAAAAGTCTCGCCAAATCAGTGACAGTAAAAGTCTCAAGAATTTTTTTTTTTAATGTGGTTTGTGGCTAGTGGCAAAATCCCACAGTATCCGCAGATGTCTAGAGCTATAATTGTTTCCCTTTGTTTTCAAAGATCAGCCCACAAAACAGGTAAAAGGATATTTTAAAATCAATAGGCACTGACTTTTTCCACCAATGGGGCCTTCATCACTGTTTTCTTATCATTAAGAATTTCTTGCCTTGGCTGGTGGCACAGTGGATAAGGCGCCAGCTTGCAAACCCAAAGATCGCTGGTTCGATTCCCAGCCAGGGCACATAACTAGGTTGCAAGCCAGGTCCCCAGCCAGCTTTGTAGCCAGAGGCAGGTGAAAGGCAACCATACATTGATGTCTGTCTCCCTCTCTGCTTCTCTCCTTTCCCATCTCTCTAAAAATAATAAAATCTTTAAAAAAATTTTTAAAAGAAAATGTTTCTAAAAAAAAGAAAAGATTTTCTTTGTGTCACATTCACCTTTATGACATGTGTCAAAGACAAGGGTGTAGAGAAGAAAAGACAGGCCACCCAGGACCACTGAGGGAGCCCTCCACTGTGGGTGATGTTAAGGAGTTGGGGCATAACATCTCTTATGACTCTTTTAATCTTTTGTAGGATAAGGACTTAAGACCAAGAAAGCATCTCTGGAGACAATTTGTTAAGTATATTGTAGGTTATAACCTATAGTACCACTTAATTGCTGTCATTCCATTTAACTAAATGGAACAGATTTGTGTTCAGTCAGAATCCAGTGAAACCACCCTCAAATGCTATATCTGCTGTACTTTGAAGGAAACAAAAACAGAGCTACAATGCCTTGTTGATGTGGGACATGTTCAAATAAATATCTGTTCACCAATACTATGTGAAAAACATAGTAGGAAAGGGGAACACTAAAAACAACTATTACATTTGACAAGATAAAGGAAAAACCTGTTGCTTTGGGTTAAGTAGCCTACAAATTCCAGGATGGCATTTTTCTGTTTGAGTTTCTCATAGATCCAGGATGTACAGATTCACATATAGGTTCTAAAATTCCCTATCTGGGTTTGGTTGAGATAGTTAGATTTCATTTTTATTGGGCATACCATTACATGCATGAACATTTTGTGAAATCAGAGTAAAATTCTTCTAAAAGGAATGAAAATTTCTAACACTGGTATATGTAGACTATTCTGAGGTCAAGACCTCAAGATTTCACCCACCACAACGACATTGGCGTTAACTGCCAAAACATATAGACTATTAAAACTGGGTGGTTTCAACACTTAGTGATTACAAATAAAGCATGGTAAAGAATATTCTCCCACCCAAAGCACCTCCCTTATAAAAACCTGCAACAATTCTTATTATTGCAGTAACTCCTCTGAAAGCAATATCTTCTCATCAGGAGGAAAAATAAATAAATCCTTTCTCATCCTTATGGGACAACAATTATCTAGGAATGGTGCACTTCAGGAAGTGGAGTCAGGTGTACTGGGAACTGCAGAGCGGGGTTGCGTAGTCAGCAGAAATTCCCCCCTGGAAAAGGTACTCAGAAAAAAATCTGCTTTCCTACTTACAGATTTCCTCCTCTTCTTTTTTTATTTTTTATGGTGGACATTCTCAGACCAGGTTATTGTTTATGTTCTCATCTTGTTGCATGGTGCAAAGCCATGGTGGGGCTCATTTTTCATAAAACATGGATGATGTTTAACTCAACACATAATCAATAGTAAGGTTGGTACCTGGCCAATGAGTGGAAATATTCACTTTGAAAAGATGTATCATAAACTAGAATATGAGAATCACATTATAAAGTGCACATCTATATGATAAAACCTATGCCCTAATGCTGACATTTGACCCATAATACTTGCAAATGAGAAATTATTTTCGGCTGCCCAAATATACATTTCAGAAATTGATCTGAGAAGAATAGGTGAACTTTTTCATACAGGGATAGAGTTTCAGAAAGCCATTCCTCTCCCTGAGTTCAGTTTCATTTGCTCTCACTTGCAAAGCTTAAGAGGTAGAATTTATGTCTGAAAGGAGTATAACAATATTTTCACTATCACTTTTATCTTCAGCCTGAGAGTAGGCTTATATAATTGTCTTCCATGTTCAGGTGGTGTCCAAGACAATTACATTGGACAATCTCTTTATGTTACATTGTTTTCCATAATTAATCTTCTTGTTCATCACTTAAAACACATTACATTTTACAATATTGGAGAGGAAACTCATAACTTGTATTTTCATCCTGTGGCTGATATTTATTATCATTCAAAATGGAATTCTGCTACTTTTAGAATCACTTAGACAAAGTTAAATAATGGGGATCTGTTTTCTTCTATGGATCCTGTATGATTGTTTTAATCAAATATGGAGACCATCCTGTCACATGTCACTTGTGTCATCATGCCATGTTAGGAATAAAAAAGGTCTATGGGAACTGATGCCTTGAACTGGAATTGAAGCTACTTATCCTTGAGATATGTGTCCTTGAACGTTAGCAATCCCCACCCCCCTCTTTTTTTTCAGTACATAAAATGGGAACACGACCCCTACCTACTTCAGAGCACTTATGTACTCATCAGATGGATGTACTTGAGACTTAACTATTCACACATAAGGTACTACATCCTTATGTACATGTAGAAATAAAATTACTAAAAATGAAGGTATGAATGTTGCTGCTTTCTGATGTTACTAATGCTACCATGTAAGCAGGAGTAAGTGCACACGTGTTAATCTGTGGTGAGGTAGCTGATAATGTGACCTGCCTAGGTGCTGTTAACCTCACCACAATAGCCCAGCTTCCACTGGTGAGGGCTGCTTTCTGGGTTCTGAGCTCAGTGTCTAAGAATGGGTCCTGAGGTGCTAGAAAAAGCAATGTGCTCCTCAGCAGTCCTCAATCAAATATTAATGAGAACTGGTGCATGAATACATTAGCTCCTTTGCCCCTTGGGTGTGATGCTTCTGTGGTGGGTGTTCTGCACTTTCGCCTGGTTTTCTGGGAGCTGGATGAAGCTGCAGTGTCCACAGTGGTCATTGTCTTCCTGGCCTTTCCTTTACCTGATGCCTTCCCTTCTCTGTGTCACATTTCCTCCACTGGTGTCTCCTGGGGTCCGCTCTTAGTGGAACCCTTGTCTCATGGTCTGCTTCTGGGCCCCCAAACAAAGACAAGTGTCTTCCACTGTCCCTCAAGGCCCTAGAGGCTCCAAACCCTCTTGTGCTACTCTGAGCCGGGACTGACTTCCTTCCAGCCCATGGGATCTATTCCAGTTTCTCAAATGCAGGCAGACAGATCTTCTCTCAGGGCCTTTGCCCATGCCGTCCTTCACGGGGCTGCGGTCTGCCCTTTATCAGCTTCACAACACTTACTGTCTACTCATTTTTCTGACTTTAGTGCAAAAATTTATTTTTTAGGGAAGATTGACGTTGCTGACCAGACTGGTTTCCACTTTTGTATACATCTTATCCTTTAATCTTCATACCATTTATTATAGTTTATAATTATGTGCATATGGGGATATTTGACTGTCTTCCCAAAAGAAATGTAGAACTCTAAGAGAACAAGGATCGTTTCTATTTTACTTACTAGTTTTCCCTTAACTCCTGGCAGAGTACTTGTTGACTGTTTATTGAATGAATGAATGTTATAACCAAAAGGCTGTGTGTGTGTGTGTGTGTGTGTGTGTGTGTGTACTTGAATTTATTTATTAATTTTTAGCATAACTTCTTCTAGCTGTTTGACTTAGCAGCCCTTCTCTCTAGAGTGAAGACTTCTGGGACTAAATAGCTCTTGTATTCACCTTAATAGAAGTGGACCTGTGTATAATCAGAACTCTGTCTAGGGAAGAGTAGACTAGGCAAGTTGTGTACAGTGAAGTGAGGGCTTTTATAGCACATGTGACAGGCAAGTGTCAGGCAGGTGAGAAGGGAGTGATCCAAAAGCTGTTGCTGGGGGTCTTTGAGTCAGTTTGTGGAGTGTCCTGGGCTGGAGTCGTGTTCTGGAAAACTGAATCGCCTCATTTTGCTAACTGGCTTCAGCTGTTTTTCCTTAGGGGTTCAGTTTCCCTTTATGAACCCCATCCTAGGATTGCTCAATGCACATTTTGAATCCATCTTAGGATTTACCTGTGTGAGAATTGCTGTATCTTAGCATTTCCTTGTCATTGGGCTCTTACCTGGCATGACCTGGACATAGATTATGTTTAATGTAAATCATTATTTAAAAAGCAAAACAAAACAGATATCAGAATGCCTTGATAGTCTAGTGGAATATCAGATTTCTATATGAAATTAATCAGTCTAAAATGTAAATGAAAATAATAATACATGCATGGAACATTACTTAAAAAATGTATACCCAATGCTCATGGGAAGTGGCATTTAAATACCCTTGGAATAGAGAACATATAACTTCTCACAGTTCACCTTTCGGGTGCCCTGTGTGGTATAGCTTCTTGTGAGCCACACAAATGAGAGGTGGGTCCCTTTGCCTCACTGTGTTTCTTCTACCTGTTAACGTTTGTATGGGAAAATAGCTGCTCCACTTTTAAGATAAAGCAATCAACTTTTGCCAGCCCTTGCTCCAGAAATTTCCAGGTACCTGAAGCAGAACACAAAATTGTTTTCCTGTTTTACACTTCACTTCAACAATGACCTCATTCTCACTTTGTGCTGCGTGTTGACACCAGCTGCATCAATCAAGGGAATCACAGCTCCAGCCTGGTAGTCAGAAATGCTGGGGAGGTTTACCATGAGCCCCAGGGAAGGGCTCAGATGCATAAATTCAATTATAATATCAGTAGAGGGGATACCTGTTGGTTTTAACTTTTTTTTTTTTTTTTTCCTAGAGCAAAAGGAACCTTAGGGGAACTGAACACCTGGCAAAACGGTTTGCTCAAATTCATTTAGTTTTTTTTTTTTTCATTTCTGTAGGGGAATTAGCAGAGTGCTAAAGGTTTTAAAGAATTTAGATGAAAAGCCATCTGTTCCCCAGGCTTTGTTCAATCTCAATTTAGGGATGGCTTTGGAGATTTCCTATTCCCTAATTAATTCCTCTAGATGAGCTTGTGAGGTTGGCTCAATTTATTTTTGAAAGATGGAGAAAAAAATGCTCCCATCAATTAGTCCTTTGTTACCTTGAGTCTGAGATGGAAATAGCTTTTTGCCAAATGGAGCGAGGAGCTGAGAGATGCCTGTGTTCCCAGTGGCCAGGTGTCCTTTGTCATTAGGCTTGGCTTTGATGTAAGTACTGTTCTTTGGGCCTTTCAGATAATTGGTGAGAAAGCACTCAGTTTTGTAGGAATCTGAGTAATATTTAGCCTGAAGCACAAAGGCATTGAATTGGAGTCATATTTTAAAAAGCATAATTGTTTTAAGAATTTTTTTTGTGTTACCACGTGTGATGCATTATTGTCGAAGGCTCCCAGAATACTGCTTTCCAGCAATGAGTTTTCTGTGTGAACAAGCACTAGGGGGCCAGCTGGAGGGTTGATTAGGGAAGAAAGGAAGGGAAAGGGAGACAGGGAAAGAGAAGGGAAGTGAGGGAGAGAAAGGGGAAAGGGTGAAAAAGAAAGACCCAAAAGAGGCGAGAGGAGAGAACCTCTCCAATAAGCCAGCAATGGGTTTGGCAGTTGACAGTATGAAAGTGTAAAAATCTGCCTGCATAAATTCAGTCTGCTCTCAGATTGTAGCCTCAAACTAGTACCTTGAGCAGAACCGTCCGTCCATGATGACACACAAAAAGGTGTGAGGCTTTCAGCAACGGTGGCTAGGAGTGAGTTCAATGTCAGGCCATTCTGAATAGCCCATTTTAAGAAAAGGTTATAAAGAACAGAATGATCTGGGAGGATATTTTTAAAGTATTAACTGATGAATTTTTATTTTCTGATGTTCTTGTTAGTGGGCAAAGTTGGGATTCAGCCACCTACCACCATACACAAGCATAATACGATAATTGCTGGGGAAGGAAAAGGTTTTTCTTAACAGGGTACCCAATATGGGGGAGCTGGGGACTCCCCTGCTCCAAGCCATCCTCTGTTGTACAACACAGAAATCCCCTTGTTCCCCAAAAGACTAAAATCTAAATCCATGTCCAGAGACCTCATCCATTCTTCTCTGCCCTTTTGGAGTCCCAGGCTGCTATGCAAATGGGTCTCTAACCCCCCTGCACCAGGTCTGTCTGTCCCTGGAGTGCGCACCTGTGGGGTGGCATCTCCGTTCCTCCTCTGCAGCTTCCTCTCTCCGCTGGGGCCAGGGTGCACTGCCAGATCACCGCAGCTGATCAGGCATGGGGCTTGTCTGCATGGCCCTGGTGTCAAACGCTGCTCCTGCTCCTGCCCCTGCCCCTGCCCCTGGGGCCAGCAAACATTTCTGGCCTGCCTCTGTGCACTGCTCTCGAGGTGACAGAAAAGGAGGGGACTGGGACTGTGCTGTGAGGTGGGGGCTGCAGCACCCTGCAAGCCTGCTGCTGGTGGGGCACACATCCTTCACCAGCCTGCCCCTCACCTTTTGAGCAGGACAAGACAAGAGCAGCAAACAGGGCCTGACATTTGTAGGTTCCACAAACGCTCAGTCTCCTGACTGGATGGCAGTGGAGTATAAAAGAGGAGTGAGTTTTTGCATGCCCTCTGTTTGACTTTTCCCTGCAAATCCTACGTGTTGCGGGGATTGTCCAGCTTGCTAGCCAATTCAGAATAATTCCCAGCATGCCAGCAGGCACATTAGCCTGCACTCTTATTTCTGCCCCTCCTCTAGCTGCCATGATCCGAAAGTGGGTAGGAGGGTTTCCTAGCCACACAGGGTTACAGTGTCTCTGCCCAGGGTAGGGTGTCCCCTGCAGTTTGTTTACCCTCACCCGGGTGTTTGGCATGCACTGGCTGTGGCTTCAATCTGCCACCTTGGGGTTTCCTGCAATCTGTTCCCCTTCTCCAGGGAAGGCAGGTTCTCTTGCTGTCTTAGGGTGCCCTGCCCCACTCCACAGAACGAGGCCTTTGGTGTGGGATCAGGGTTCCCCTGCTGCCCAGTGATCTAGTCAGATGCCCCCTGTTACCTTCTTATGTTTAAGATGTCTGGTAATTCTGTACAAGTTTCATGTCTGGCAGATTCAGATCATAGTCTGTTTCACTACATTGGGTAAATCTTGAGGTTTAGAGTTGCAAGGAAGAAGGCTGACATGATGTAGAGAAAGTACCAGCCAGAGCAGGATAGGAAATCTCAGTTCTTCTGTCTGGGTGGACTGCGGAAAGGAAAAGAGAATCAATGAGGAAGGAGGGTAGCTGGTCAAATTGATGTGCTAAACACCTTTAAACTTCCAGCCTCAAGTCCTGCTGTTTTTTTTTTTTTTTTTTTTTTTTCAGATAAATTAAAGGAAAGAAAGAAAGAAAGAAAGAAAGAAAGAAAGAAAGAAAGAAAGAAAGAAAGAAAGAAAGTAGGGTTTCTAATTTCCTGTTTGGGGTTTTGGGAAGCCATTGGCTTTTGAGATAGGCTAACAGTGGAGAGGTACATTTTGGCACAGTCAGCCAAATGTACTGGGCGTGTGTGTGTGTGTGTGTGTGGACAAGCATGACACAGAGGCATCTGTAATTTCCCTCTTGTTCCATCATGTAATGGAAATTGCCATTGATGGGAGCTGAAGAGAAGAAATACTATGCTGTAGGCACAGAGTTGTCTGTAACTGAGGCTTTCAGGGCTGCCAACCTGGCTAGAATTGAGTAGAAGGCCAGACACCTGGGGGGAGAGGTATGTCTATTGCTAGAAAGATCTAAGGAGAAATTAACTCAACAGGAAGGATCATCCATCATTCCCTAAGACTAGAGAGACAAAGGCCACAGGATCACGAACAGTAAATATCATAGTGATGCTAATGAGATAGGCAGTGGAAAGGTAAGACACAGGACCCATTGCCAGTCACAGCCCATGGATATCCAGACAGCATCACAATCCCTCCCCACAACACACACCCCATCCTTGGTGTCACTATGGGACAGGGGAGCTCCCTCATTGTGAGGAGAAGAGCAAGGAGATCAAGCACCAGGCTAAATGTTGAGTTGGTCGAAAAGTTTGTTTCATTTTTTTTCACAAAATAAAAGACACATTTTAAAATTTTCACCAATAACTTCATTGATTTGGATATTTTGAGTATGTCCACCATCTCCCAGTGTTGGATCTGGTGGGTAGAGGCCAGGGTGCTGCTAAACATCTTCCAATGCATAAGGCAGCCCCACACCAAAGGACATTTTGGCCAAATTGTCAATAGTACCAAGAAACTTGGCAAACTACTTTTGACATGTTCATTCAGTCATAGCACCTTCTCCAGACACTGCACACTTCTTCTCTTTGCATTTCAGTTGAGTTTTCACCTTTCTTGAAATAATAAAGCATAATAGTCCAAAAATGGGCATATTTTCTTCCATCTTCAATATTAAAATGGCTACACAAAAATTCACAAAGTTTGATAAATTCTTTTAAATGCATGCTGGTATGACAGCTTTCATAATACAGTCTAACAAAATTGTTTGGTGTGAAGTGCAAGACAACTAAGCACTACTAGAGCCATCACATGGAAAAAGCTAAATGAACTTTGTGACCAACCCAATAGATAGAAGCAACTGTAAAATTAAAAGTGAAGGTGGCCCTGGCTGGTGGCACAGTGGGTAAGGCGATGGCCTGTGAACTCAAAAGTTACTGGCTTGATTCTCCAGCCAGGGCACATAACCAGGTCTTCAGCAAGGTCTTTAGTCAGGTCTATGGCTGGAGGTAGGTAAAAGGCAACCATACATTGATGTTGCTCTCCCTCTCTGCCTCTCTCTCTTTTCCTCTCTCTGAAAATAATAAATAAAATCTTTAAAAAAGAGATGTATGCCATATTTAATTTGACATTTGTATGTGCTTAAAATTGTACAAAGATAAGACAATATAGAAAAATCATCAAAAGTGCCCCATTGACTTGGACCATCTATCTGTGGTATAGGAAAGTTTATAACTCAAGATGATGGGGTCATTTCAAATACTGAAAAAATAAAATGAAAACAGAAAATGTTATTTGGGAAGAATTTTTTAAAATTGTGAAATGAATAATTTTGAAAATTTTGCTTGAAACTTATCACCTCATACTCTTAGGATGACATTCAAATTCTTCTGTATGCTCCTCTAGACATTCCAGGGCCACTACCCTGCCCATCTCACTCAGCCACCTCTTTTCCCGCAATGCTCTTTCTCTCCTTTGGGTCCACAGGTTCAGAATATTTGTCCATGTCACCCATTGTTGGTTGCTCCACTGTTGCATGTGCTGTTCCCTCTACCTAGAACATCGTTCATTTTCTGTGGCTGGAAGCCAGCCTCCTTATCCCTTATCCCTTCCTTCCACCTTATCCCTACCTCCACCAGTAACCCTGTGGGCTGCTAGGCCCTTCACACTTTTACCCAACTGCCTGAGACTGGCTCCCAGGGGCTCTTCTCCTTTTGGCGCCATGGACCCATTTGGCATTTAGTCATAGGTATTAACACCTTTGCAGAATAGTATTTTAAAATGCATAAAATAAAATAAGCAAATGGGAATGGTTCTATTGAAATACATCTACCAAAATATTGTAAGTAAGTTTTGGTATATATGCTTCTTTATTAATGTTTTAAATAACAAAATGTAGAGATAAGTTGAATAACTGATGTCATTTGAAGTGGTGAGAAGTATAAAAGACATTTTGAGATAGAAAATTTCAGTAATTGTGATGTGACATGAAAAGATCAATGATTCCTCTTCTGTGATCACAGATTCTATTGATGCCACTGTAGTTGTTGCCTGTGACCAATACAGGAGGAAATGCTTAATTTCAGTTGCAGTTTTTTTACAAATAAAGATGTAACATTTTTTCCCAATCCAAAATCATTACTCTAGGAAAGTACTCCCTGATACTTGCTCTTGACCCTGCCAGTCTGTGCTAAGCTTTTTCTCTGTCCCCATGGCATGCAAAACCATCCATTTGATAGCACTTGGCACCATGGAAGCCTCTGTTTATCATCTGAGAACTATTACTAGATTGTGAGCTTCACAAAGTCAAAGCTAGCTGGTTATCTTTGTTCCATGTTCAGCAGTGCCCGACACCCAGCAGAAGATTCCTCATATATAACTGGCATTAAGTTGAGATTTTGGAGGGATTCTAACCATGTTTATAAAGTTAAAATAATCTTAGCCCTCAACTCCACACAGACTTACAGTTTTACAGTTTTTGGATATTTAAGTCACAGATTCTACTTGTAAAACCAGATTGAAATAGGACTCATAGTCAAGATGGTGGCATAGGTGAATGCAATACTCAAATCTCCCACAGCCACATCAGAATTACAACTAAATCATACAACAACCATCATGCAGAACCACCTGAAATCAGGGTGAACAGAAATCCTACAACTAAGGACATAAAGAAAAAGGGACATGGAAACTGGTAGGAGGGGCAGAGGTGCAGAATGAGCTGGTCCCATACCCATGTGTGGTGGATAAAAAGTGAGAGGGGGCTTCAGGGGTCTCCCCTGAGGATCAAGGTGTCCCAGCCCCACACCAGGCACCCTAGCCCAGTGTTCCAGTGCCAAAAAGAGAAGTCCCATAATTCCTGGCTGACAAAGACAGTGGGGATTGCGGTTGAATGAGAAGGAAGTCCCAGGTATTCCTCTTAAAGGGCCTGTTTATGGACTTACTCAGATTCACTCTCAGCCCAGCCCTGGATTAGTAGCTTGAAAGGCACCAGAGACATATGGAAAGGAGCTGATATGCCAGATATCAGAAGGGCAGATTTCTTCCAGACAGAAGTGCTGGCAGAGGCCATTATTTCTTTTCTGGGCCCTTCTCTACAGAGCATCATATCTGAGTCTCTATCTACCTGGCTAACATTGTTTGCCCCACTCTGGTTGGTGAGGCCCTGCGCCACCCAACTTGCGGGCCCACTCAAGCTATTTCCGGTGGCTTTTGCATACAAATGGCCTATCTTGACTCATGCTTCAGACTTTCATAAAGTCCCTCAAACAAGCATCATCTGGCCTTGATGTGTCCTGTACTAAGTCTTGGTTCACAACTTGGCCTCCCCTGGGAACCTCCAAGACCAGCACAAGTAGCAGCCATCTGCATATTGCTTTGTGGTTCATAATGGGTGGCCTCATGTAGAACACAGGTGGTGTTCTTAGTGGCCTTGGCCTGTACCTCCTGGGTGGCCCCAGAGGCAGCCCAGGTGGACAGCTTTTCAGGTGGACAGCTTCGAGCCACATTGTAGCATCACACAACCACCTCCACAAATGATACACTCAAGGGGCAGACTGAAACCCATTGAAGTAACTCCTGCTCAGTGGGATAGACCCCTGTATAGCTGATCCTTCATAGTAGTCACAGCCAATCCTTGCAGCCAACATGTTAATAGCAGTCATGACTCAACTACAACAGGAGGGTGCACACAGGCCAGCAGGGGTAGGTGAAGAGGGGCACACCTGGAGTGCTCAGTTCCAGTGAATGTCGAGACTGTGTCACTGGACCTTACAGGATACCTGCTACATATGGCCACTCTACCAAGCCCAAGAGATGCCATAACTCTACCTAACACATAGAAACAAACACATAGAGTCTGCCAAAATAAGGAGGCAAAGAAACATGTCCCAAACAAAAGAATAGTACAAAACTTCAGGGAAAAAGAACTAAATAAATGGAGATAAGCAATCTATTAGATGCAGAGTTTAAAAAACTGGCTATAAGTATAGTCAATAAATGGGGACAAAAAATAGGTGAATTTTGTGAGAACTTCAACAAAAGGATAAGAAACAAAAGTGAGATTAGAAAACATAAAAAAAAAAAAGAAGGACCAGTAAGAAGTGAAGACTACATTACAAGGAATCAACAGTAGAGTAGATGAAGCAGAGGATTAAGTCAGAGATTTGGAAGATAAGGAAGCAGAAAACACCCAATCAGAACAGCAAAAAGAAATAAAGAAAAAATGAGGATAGTTCCAGGAACTTCTGTGACAACTTCAAGTGTACCAACATTCACATCATGGTGGTGCCATAAGGGGAAGAGAGAGAGCAAGGAATTGAAAAACCTACTTCAAAAAATAAGGACAGAAAAACTTCCCTAATCTGGTGATGGAAATAGATATATAATTCAGGAACTGCAAAGAGTCCCGAACAAGATGAACCCAATGAGACCCACACAAAGACACATCATAATTAAAATGCCAAAGGCTGAAGACAAAGAATCATAAAAGCAGTAAGAGAAAAGCAGTTAGTTACCTGTAAGACTGTCAGCTCATTTCTCAACAGAAACATTTCAGGCCAAAAGGGATTGGCAAGAAATATTCAAAGTGATGAAAAACAAGGACCTCTACCCAGTGAAGTTATCATTTGGAATCAAAGAGACATATAATGATCTTCCCAGATAAAAAGAAGATAAAGGATTTTATCACCACCTAACTAGTGTTGCATAAAATATGTTAAGGGTCTTTTTAAGGAAGAAGAACAACCAAAGAAACATAAAAAGTATGAATAATAAAATGGCAATAAATACATATCTTTCACCAATTGAAAAAAAAAACAATAAATGAAAGAGCAGAACAGAAACAGACTCATAGATACAGAGACTCATAGATGCAGAGAATATTTTGACTTTTGCAAAATGGGAAGAGGTTTGGGGGGTTGTAAAAAGGTGAGGGGATTAAGTATAAATTGGTACAAAATACTCCTGAGGATGTAAACTTCAGCATAGGAAATATAGTCAATGATATTGTAATAACTATGGATGGTATTAGAAGGATACTAGATTTATTAGGATGATCACTTAGTAAGTTATATGTCTAGTCTCTGGGTTGTTCACTTAAAACAATATACTACACAGAAGTATTACCTGTAATTGAAAAATAAAAAAATAACAAAATAAAAAGAATAAAAATAGTCTGAAAAATAATAAAAGCGTATTGAAACATTAGACTATCCTTAAGTATTCATGTAAATAATGTAAATGATATGAATTAATTGATACTTTTGTTATCAACTCATTGTTAACAACCATCCACATTGCATTTCCTAATTCATCTGGCCATCATCAATTGGAAATGTTTATTTATTTCTTAGGTCTGCATTACTAAATGTAGAACCTTGGGTAGATGATGATAGCATGACCAAGGACAAGGGCCAAGCGGTGCTTACACATAGGCCTGTAAGACCATTGTTCACTGGAAAAACTCATTGTTTCAGAATCAGCAGCCATCAGAAAAGGGCAATCAGAAAAAATGCAGATAATTTAACTTTTCTGCAGCTCAAAGTCCCCATTTCTAACTTTTGTACAAGGGTGAGCAAAAGTAGGTTTACGTTTGCATGGTGACATTCTTTAGAGTAAATAAAGCTATTATAATAATCATAATCTGCATGTCTTTTTCCAGACTAACAATTGTAAACCTACTTTGCCCACCCCTGTATAAATACCTTCCTTACTTCTCCTATCTGGAGATAAAACGAAAGCATGCATTCAGAGCTCCTAGCCCAAGTATTGTAAAAATCATCCTCATATGTTCTACCCTAATCTTTCAGCCCTCTCTCCATCAAAATTCTTTGTATGTCTTCCAGTGCAAAACGCACCACTGTGATTGGAGAAAGCACATAGTAGTTCTTCCTTTTATTTACTTATTTATTTTTAATCATCCAAGGCATTTTTTATTGCTTTAAGAGTGAGGGAAAGGGAGACAGAGAGAAACATCAATGTAAGAGAGAAACACCTACTGGTTGCCTCCCATACATACCAGGACCAGGACTGACCACACAACCTAGAGATGTGCCCTGACCAGGGGTTGAACTGGCAACCTTTCAGTTATGGGACAAAGCTCCAACCAACTGAGCCACACCAGACAGGGCTTAGCTCTTCTTTTTAAACTTTAATCTTATTCTAGGTGATTCCTGGCTAATAAATATCTCTCTCTTCACTCTGCTTAACCTCTGTTGCTTAGGGATAGAGAAAGTTTTAGAAACAAAATTGAAAAGGGAAAAGAAATATGTGGATGGAGAGGAACAGAGGAAGGAAGAGAAAGAGAACCAGAGCCATCACAATATGGACATCATGGCAAATAGAAAATGTGTCACCCATTTGTTAGTAGGAATTAATATAGGGGGAGAGGATGGGGATAGAAGGAAAGACAAAATTAAGGTGATTCCAGTTTGCCTGAGACTGATGGGTTCCTTGGCAGACAAGACATTCAGTATGAAGTGTGACAAGTTGGTCACTTTAGATGGAATAAAAGTGCAGTGGGCCACATTCAATAACAAGAAACTGAATCAGAAGGCAATGAGATGCTTATTTGGGAGAGTGGATTCAGAAACTCAAGCCACTGGTTGTTAAAACATTTCATGATACTTATGGGAAGAATTATGGTAAAGCTTTTAAGGGTGAAAGCTAGAATCCCAGAATCATTTTCCATGAAAAAAGGCTTGATCATGAAAGGGAGCGCTTCTGACTTGTGAGCAAAGAATCATTCTCACTGGAGTGTGAGAAGCAGCCTTACGCTGGGAATGTCAGAATAGTCGGGATCAAGTAAGTACACTGAGGACCCAAGGGGTTAATCCAAGTCATTTACTGCTTTTGTGAGTCAATCCCAAGGACCAGCTGCAAACAGGGCAAACATGTTCAATGAGGCCCTGCACTATATCAGGCCTTGCCACTGTCATTAATGTCTTCATATAAAACTATCACAGATAAAATGGGAACTGTCTCAAGAGAAGAATTTTGATCTTCCTGATCCTAAGGCACAGGGAAATAGTGGTATTTTATGCACCTGAAGTTAGAGTTTAAAAATCCTCAAATCCGTTTGGGTGGGACAACTTTCAACTCTGTTTATTCTTTTCTTCATTATGGTAATTTTTCAAAGGATTTTCAAGGTATGCAGTGATAACATCAAGTGAACAACCTGGAAAGCCTCATACTAAAACCCTTTGAATGATCTTGAATTACCATTAGTGTTAGAGGCAGGCCTGTGATCTGACTGTTCTTATTTGCAATCAGTTTCCATACCTATTTTCATTTTTAATATTAAAATGCTGATATGACAGGGAAAATCTAGATTCCCTTCTCTAAGTTACTGGCCTCAGGACAAGCTGTATTAGACATACTCTTGTGGTGAGGGGATTAAGTATTACCCAATTTTGCTTTGAAACTGTGACACAGAGTTTGTTATTGGACTCTTTCTCAGGTCATAGGAGTCCCTGATTTGTCTGGTAACCACAGCTTCTGGACTAATCCAACTCCTAGTTTGGAATTTCCAAAGTGACTATTAACAGGGTTCCTGGTCTACGTAATGCTGTCTGTTACAGTTTGCAGGTAAGCAGATCCCTTGTTTAATCAGCAGGTGGGAGGGATTTTTTACACTGCGTTTGGACAGCCCATTTGGAGGGCATTTCACAGACCAGAGACAGCTTCTCCAATTCTAATGTGCATACTGGTCACAGGATCTCCTGGAAACCTTGCTGTAATTATGTCTTGAGGGGAGACATTTCCACAGGTGTTGCTGATGCTACTAGTCTGTAAACCATCCTCTGCATAGTCAGATCTGAGAAAACTGTGTTCGTGATAGGAGAGCACCTCGCACTTTCATGGCACTCAGAATTTATGAGTTTCTTTTGTCTTTGGGGACCAGTGTAGCAATGTCAAAGACAGTAAATGTCTTCAGCTGTAATAAACTCTCCCAAATTTATGTATTGTGAAAACCCCTCTGGATATAATTTTCTTCATGACATTTATGGTTCTCTGTTGGAGTTTGGCTGTATCTCTTCTCTGTTGCTCAATTTAATTGGGAGGTGTTGCACACTTGATTTCTTCAGCTGTGTTTGGTGTCCTTGCTTACCACTACACTGAGGAATCAATGATTCATGCCAAGATATAGCACATGGGCTTCCTGATATGCTACCTCGGGTTGAAACATAGGCACAAATCATAATGCGTTCTCGTGTATGGCACAGATGGCTCTTATTCAAGGAATTTCTTATTCAAAAGGGATGAACATTTAAATAAGTGTAGTTTATTTCAGTATGAGGAGGAAGTATGATAAAAATATAAAGTGCAAAGAGTAAATTCAAAGACCAGGTCACAGTGAACAACCACCCCAACACCAGACACAGAATCTTAAGGCACAGGAATTGAGCTTAAATACTTTTGGATCTGAAACAGAGGACGTCAGTGGTAAAGGATTAGAATTAATACATGTGAATCTCTGTGTAGGAAGGGTGTGTTTCTGAAGAGCTAAATGTAGGGCGAACTTTGTTCAGTTTCTTTAAAATACATGATCATTTTGGAATAATTTCCCTCTACTCAAGAATTTGCTCAGTCATTCCTAACAATCTTAAGGAATGTCTTAGTGTGAGCTGTCACCCTTTCCTAATTTACTGTGGTGGTCATTGCAAGCTTTAAGATCTGAAAGTTTTTTCTCCGTATGTAATTGAGTGCAAGGCTATCTCCTAGCAAAGTCTACTGCTATATTTCTTCCCAGTTGTTAAACGCAGGACAAATGGACACTCACCAGAGCCTTCTGTTTGCACGTAAACCAAAAGCCTATGGTCACAAGTCCTTTCCCATCAGCCAAAATAGAAACCCAAATTGAATTAAACCACAAGGATGGTTTAATTGCATAGAGTTATATATGCAACCTACATAATATATATAAACCTACATAAATGTGTCTTGACTATGCATTGATTTTTGTCTCTTCACACAAAGGTAATCATTTTAAGTTTTTGTCACTGACTTATCAGCCATTTCTCTCTTTTCCATGATTTTAATTTCTAGCTAAACAACAGAAGAGTTGAATCATAAAAGAAAAGTAAAAAAAAAAAAAAAACACAAAACAACTTTTATTTGTTTGAAGGAAATTCTTTCCATGTGTTCCTGCTCCTTCCTTGGCTAATTTGGGTCATGTGCTTTGCTTTAGTCATCTGTCCCAGGCAGAGAATGGCCAGGCTCCTCCTCCCCTCACCACAGAGAGGTCTGGAGGTCTAGAAGTGGTAACTGAAGACTGCTGGACTCACCACATCCTACAAAAAATGTAATAGTGGCTTTAGGCTGAGAGGTCCCACTGGAATTTGATGCTAAGAATGCAATATAAGGCCTAAACTTAAAAGGTTTAGAAGGCAATGTGATTCTAGGCCTTTGAAGAAGAGAAGGAAAGAGATGAGGGAAGAATGAGAAAGAACCAATATCAAGAGTGTGGGGGAAGAAGCAACAGGGGTTTAATTGTGAATAATAGATGACATTGGGTTCTTCTGCACATTGGAAAAAGAGGAGTTAACTTCATATTAAGGAAGGAAGTTGAGCCATTAGCATGCAAACTGCTGCTGCTGAGGATGAAATTGTGTCCAGTTAGGTAAACAGAAGAATCAACCTCCAAGAGTTTGAAATTCACCTCTGCTTGTACCTAACACATATGACATAGTCCTTTAATGTTTGAGGGAAATAAGTGATTCCCCTATAATTCTCTGCTTTGGCTTTTGGAAAACTAGTAAATGCTCTTTTTGGAAGCCATACTTACCTTCCTCAATGATTTACTGATTTATCCTTTTAGACCTTATGAAACATTTACTGTCTGTGCTACTCACTTGGCAGTAATTCAGTGTGTGGTAATGTATCATTTGTGCTGTTTTCTGTATTGTTCCTTAATCCTTGCATTTTAATTTGAATTTTGTTCACCTTCATTTATTTTTATTTTCTCTGTGCCTAGGAGGATTTATGATATGACTAGCCATACTTTTAGTTTTTCTAATTCAGAATGGGCTACCTGTCCCCTTCCGGTGAATCTGGGTGAGCTGTGAGTGCTTTTGTCTACAGAGAACAGCAGAGATGGTCCTGCATTATCAAAAATATAGGGCTGTGAAAGCACAACTCACTTCCAGTGGTGGCTGCTGATCAGATCACTCTTGGATCCTTGAGGTACCATGAAAGAAATTAGTTCTGAAACCACAGTGCTGTGCAAGACACATACAGACACCTCAGTGAATAGTGTGCTGAGTTTTTTCTGTAGCTGTCCCACTGCAGGCACAGATATATGGCATGAAGATGCTAGATTGGAATGTATCTTCCATCACCAGCCTTTAGAGTCATCCTTGCTGAGTGGTTCATACCTTATAGAGCTGAGACCAGCCATAGCTGTCACAACTGTTTGTGAACATAACACAGTGGTTGTGTTTTTTAGCACTATGTATTTGTGTAGTTTGTTAAACAGCAGTAAATAAGTGGAACTGTATAAAGCTACATTTTTCATGGCTTTAAAGTAGTTTTAGCCAATAGAAAACATTAGTGGCAGATTGGAGGGTGAGAATATGAAACCGATATTTCTATTTCTCCCTTTATTGTATATCAAGCACTATGTTATATGATTATGTCTCTCTTATGGTTTCAGCTTTCGCCAGAAGGACCTCGAAATGGTTTTAGAACTTGTTTCATTGATGTTTTTATATTAAAAAAAATTTTAGAACTTATAAAAAGAAAATTTATCTACATATCTATATCTCTGTCACATAAAATGGGCTTAAAACAGATACGATATCCATGCAAAGCTGTATTGCTTCTAACCTGAGGTACCAGCTCCTGGTCTCTGGGACAACCTCCTTCCTTTGACTTTCTGGTCCTAGTGGTTGGTGATAATGGGTTTCTGCTATTGTTAATCTTTAGGTTGCCATGATTTACCTTTCTATTCTTCCTTTGGACTTCTTCCCAACAGTAAAATTCTTCTGTTAAATTGCCTTTTTTTTTTTTTTGATTGGGTCCTGGTTGATACAGGGTTCAATTCTTATTTTCTATATGTTCAACTGAACACAGGAAATATGCAATGAATACCATTTAACTGATTAAACACAAATCAGTCCATAGAAGTCATCTTGCTTGATGAGGGAGGCTTGAAGACTGCTTTGTAGCATCATTTGAGACTTTGTAAGTTTTAATGAATCTCTTTTTCATTTGGCAAAAGGTTATTTGAGCCACAGTTCTTTAAAGGATGTTTCCAACTTAACTTTTGATCTTTTTTGAGGTCAAGAAAATAGGAAATATATGAGAAGCTAATACAAAGCAGAAATCCATAGTTGCTTTTCTTGAGCTATAGAACTTATTTCATTGGTATCTTTATATTTCAAAAATATTAGAGTTTATTAAAACTTCTCTGTATATCTATATCTCTATTATAGACAATTGACTTAAGACAGATGTGACATCCATGCAAAATTATTCCTTATAACTTTAGCATATTAGGTAATACATGAAGGTAGCTTGAATGGCTCATTTTAATAGTACAAATTCAAGAGCAAATGTTTTCTTTTTTATTCTATATTATTGAGTTTTCTGTAGTAGGCTATAGCCACATTTCTCTAAGACCTGCTGTGTAATCGTGCCTGAATCACTCCTTTATAGGCATGTATTTCATACGTATAAAATGAGAGGATTAGACTTACTCCTCAGATTACTGCAGCTTAAATATTCTGTGTCATCATTTTTAAAATGCCTGTTTCTGTTCTCCTTCTCAGACTTCTTCTCTCCCTTGCTTCCACATACACTTTAAAAAAGAAACATTATGAAGGCCCTGGCCCGTGAACCTAAAGGTCGCTGGTTTGATTCCCAGCCAGGGCAATATAACCAGGTTGCAAGCCAGGTCTCCATCCAGGTCCATAGCTGGAGGACATACATTGATGTCTCTCTCCCTCTTTGCCACTCTTCCTTCCCCTCTCTCTGAAAAATAATAAATAAAATATTTTTTAATTAATTAATTAATTAAATAAAAAAAAGGGCAACATTATGAAATCATTTTTCAAGTGCAATGAAGGACTGAGACCTGATAGTGCTGGATGCTGAATTCCATGCAGCTTTATAAGAGCCCCATCCTATCATTATCTGCCTATTTTATATCAATAGCATAGCTTTTTTTTTTTTAAATGATATCCAGCTTGTTTTCAAATTTTTCACGAGGCATTTACTAGTCAAAGAATCCTAAGAAAGTTGCTGAACCGCCCTGAACCATAGTTTTCAGTCAAAGAATAAAGGCATTGCCCAGGCAGGTGGTATAGTTACTATCTCTGTTTTCAATGCAGAAAATGAGATCCCATTGTGAAATCTCTCCTGCTTCCTTTGTACTCTACACTTCTTGATACCCAAACTGATGCAAATGCATCTCAATATAAGGAATGCTCTTGTGGTCACCACAGTATTTGCTCACAGGTTTTCCTTATTTACCACCCTGTGTATGGTGGGTACTTTCCACTCTGTTGTCTTGGGATCACATGACTTGCCATGACCAATGGAATGAGGGCTGGGGTGTCAGTTCTGAATAGAGGCCAAGTACTAAATACTACCATATGTGCCCAAGAGTTCAAGCCAGACGGAGTGATAACAAGAGCATACCTAAACCCAATTTAGAGTATTTTCATCAGTTAAAGTAAAAGGTTGATATAATTTCAAGCCTGGTGTTAATATGCATAAATATTATTTGTTTGAAAGTAGAAAGTGCTGATGCACATTTCTGGCAATAAGAACAGTATTTTGAGGCTGAGCTTCCACAGTGCCCACTTAACAACCTTCACACTAGTGTTCAGCACTTTTTGGTGAAATAACAGAACCAATGATAACATTCTCCCAATAGGTGTGGGTTGCTGCTTCCATGACTTGTGCTCCATGACCTGACCAAATATATGCTCTTGAAATTCAAGTCACATTCCCTAGTGACAATTTGAACTTACGTTTATGCAGTAAAATAAAAAGAATCTATGTAAAGTGAGAGTTACCTTAATTATCTCAATTGTGGTAATACACACACACACACACACACACACACACACACACATATATATATATATATATATATATACACATGTGTACTGTATATGCATATATTTAAATATATATATAATATTTATTTATCAGTTATACTTCAATAAAACTTTAAAATCCTCATTAAATGGATGATTGCTTTTGTGTTTAATTCTTAAAGTTTAGAAAATACAAGAGTCACTATATTAGCGGAACAAATACATATTTATACTACCTAGATTTAACAAATGTTGATATTTACTTTCATATTATTTAAATGAAAGAATTAGGGCACTGAAGATAAAACTTTTGTTTTTTCCCTCCTTAGTTTCTTTCTTAGAGGTAACCATTATAATGAATTTGGTGTGCATCTTTCTAGTCTATGCTTTTGTGATTTTTCTAAATATTGATAGATGCGTAACTTATTCATGAATAATACATAAATTAATTTTCCTTTAAACTTTTATATACATGCCATCATACTGCATGTATCAGTTTACCCGTAAGCCTCATATTGTTAACACCTCAGGAAATTGCACTGTGGATATTTTTGTGTTTTTTGCTTTTAAATACATACAGTAAGTCACTACAGGGCCTAAAAATGTCGGTGATAGCAGCAAAGTAAAAAAGGAAAGTTGTGAGAGCAAGGACAGAGCTTTAAAAAGAAATAATTGCAAAGTATGATAGAGGTGTTCATGTGTCTGATCTAGCTACTGGGTATGGCATGGCAAAGTTGACAGCACAATTTTAAAACATAAAGAATGCTGATGTTACTAAGGATATAAAAGTGCTCACAAAACAATAATCACAGGCAATTGAAGAGGAGGAAGAACTGTCATTGATTTGGATAAATGAAAAGCAGTTTGCTGGTCATAGCATTTTGGAGAAAATGATGTGTGGATAAGCGAAAATGCAGCAAGATGCCCCTGGAACGAGCACTGAGAGTGATTTGTTTAAGGCCAATAGCTGGTGATTCGGTAAATTTAAGAAAAGAAGTGGCATTCACAGGGTAGTGAGACATGGGGAGGCTGCTAGTTCTAACAACGTAGCCTCTGATGATTTTGTGACAGAATTTCAAGAATACATAGAGATTGAGGGATTTGTTCGCCAACAAGTGTTCAGTTGTGGTGAGAGACAGGCCTTTTCTGGAAGGAAATGCCAAAGAGGACCCAAAGAGGAGAAGTCATTGCCAGGATAGAAGCCAGTGAAGGACAGGCTGACCTTACTGGTTTGGGAATGTCAGTGAGGATGTTAAATTAAAACCTCTGCTCCTCTCCCATTCTGAAAATCTGTGAGCTTTCAAGAAAAATAAGGTTATGAAAAACAAGTTGTGTGTGATGTGTAGGGCTAATAGCAAAGCTTGGATAGCCAGGCAATTTTTTATTGAATGGACTCATGAAGTATTTGCCCAAGTGTGAAGAAATATCTCCAGGAAAAACAGTTGCCGCTCCAGGCACTTCATATAATGGACGATGCTCCTGCCCACCCTCTGGGCTTGGAGGCCCAGCTGGTGAAAGTGGACAGCTTCGTCCCTATTAGGTTCTTGTCACTTACCAGCTCCTCTCAGGCAGCCCATGAGCCAGCAGGTCATTTCTAACATTAAGAAACTCTACACAGTAAAGACACTGTTTCAGAGGTGTTTTGGGGTGATGTCTGGAATGAACTTATCCCTCAGGAAGTTCTGGGAGGAACATTTTAATATCCTCACTTGCTTGAGACTCAGAGACAAAGCAAGGGTATCATCCAGGACATGCCATCAGCCTGGAAGAAATTATGGCCTGAGTCTGTTGCTGAAAGAGAATTTGAGGGCTTTGAGGGTGAGCCTGGGTGTGTTGTGGAGGATTCTGTGTCTCTGGGAAAGTCCCTGGGCTTGGAGGGGGATGATGATGCTGTAGAGGGGTTTGTGGAGGACCTCACACTGAGCTGACCACCAAGGAGCTCCAAGGCCTTCAGAAGAGCAGCAACAGACAACAGCTAAAAGCTCTCTTCAGGAGAAGGAAGGAAGGAAGGATATTCCTACTTCCCTAGTCAAGGAAACACGTGGGGAATGGGGAGAAAAGCAAAGTTTAATTGAGAAATACCACCCTGTCATGATTAGATGATGAATTGTTCAATGACAATGCAGTGTTTAACACTTTAGGCAAGTGTTAAAGCTCCCAAAATTCCCTCAGTGTGGGTCTCCCTAAATTAATATTTGTAAAGTACTTCTTTATTTGTTATTTGGCCATCAGTTGATATGTCTGAAATGACCACCATATATAATGGCTTACTCTCAAAAGGACATTGGGCTTAAATTGTTTTCCTTTCTATTCATTTGGATTTTTAAGAATTTTTTTCCTTCAACTTGCCTTGAATATTTGGCTTCCTGTTTGTTACTGTACCAGAAGTTTATTTCCTAAAGAAAGCTGAAAATATTTTTTATATAAACATATACTTTATTAAAGTGTAAAAAGTTAAAACTTACTCAAGAAGCATAATTCTCACTTAAAAACATGATGTAATAGGGTGATATTTTAAGTACGTATGTAGGTATATGACTAATTGATGTCTGTAAACTAGGATAGGAAATGCAATCAATTGACAGTCATATAACCTTAGAACCCACAACAACTAAGTCTTTTGGTTAAAATTGCAGTATCTGGTCCTGGTTGGTGTCTCAGTGGATAGGCACCGGTCTGCGAACCCAAAGGTCACTGGTTTGATTCCAGCCAGGGCATATAACCAGGTTGCAAGTCAGGTCTCCAGCCAGGTCTGTAGCTGGAGGCAAGTGAAAGGCAACCACTCGTTGATGTTTCTCTTCCTCTCTGCCTCTCTCCCTTCCCCTTCTCTCTGAAAATAATAAATATAACCTTTTTAAAAAATTGAGGTAACTGCCTTCATGGTAAGATGGTGGAGAAACCTATCATATTTTTCTTTGATGGAAAAATGCATGTTTTTTTATCTACTTTATAGTCTTTAGAAATTATTTTGCCATGCTTCTTATAAGAATAAAGTTTCATTATCATTATTGGAGTTTTCCTATTTTAAGGCTCATCTTTAAATAGATTGTTCATGGGAGAGAAGATGACAGAAAAGATAATTCTGTAAATTTAAAACTGAGAATCTATCTGAGAGTTGAAAGTAATTTTTTAAAAGATTTTACTTATTAATTTTAGAGAGATGGGAAGGAGAAGGGGTTGCCTTTCACCTGACTGGAGACCTGGCTTGCAACCTGATTATGTGCCCTGACTGGGAATCGAACCATCAATCTTTGGGTTCACAGGCCGGTGCCTTATCCACTGTGCCACCAGCCAGGACTAAAAATTTTTTTAAACAGTGCTATGTAGAGGTATGGAAACAAGGAACAGACCGACAACATCCAGCGGGTAGGAGGGATGGGGAGAATGGGAGAGAAAAGGGGAAGGGTCTAGTTAAGAAACTGACCCATAGACATGGACAACAAGGTGGGGACTGATGGTGGAGTGGGGCTGGGTGGGGCAGTAACAAGGAAAATTGGGGCAACTGTAGTAGAACAACAATTGAAATAAAAAGAAGTACTATGTAGTACTTATTACATATCAGCTAATCTTTTGAGAACTATGCAAATATAATGTATAATGTATTTGAATGTATTACATTCATAATGTAATTGAATCCTTGTATTATCTCTTTGGCATCCTCATTTTAACTGAGGCACAGAGAGATCAAATAACTTGCTTAAGGTCACATGGCTAGGAAGTGGCAGAGCTGATATTTGAACCTAAGCAGCTCACATTCTGCATCCCTCATCTGTCTTGTTTGGTGACATACCTGAACGGCTGTGGAGACAATAATTCTCATAAGAGTTGGAACAATCCAGATTGCACATTGGGGAAGGTATGCCAGACTTGAAGAGGAAGTTGGGCAAACTCTCTTACATGTAATTTCTGTATATAAGAAAACAGAAGAGGGCATTTAAAAATTTATTTAAGTATGATTTTGCTTGAATGCAAGTTAACATGTCCTAGAAGTTAGGTTCATTGTTAAGGCTGGTACTTCCTTCTGTTGGGTATCGATGTGACCACTCCTTGAGGCAGGAGGTAAATACAATTATTCATTAATATTAATTCCAACCTTTGGGTTTAATTGATGCCATCTTGGTATGTTCAGATTTAAGCCTAGATGCCACTTTCTTTTTTTTTTTTTTTTCCAAAGATTTTTACTTATTATTTCCAGAGAGAGAAGGAAGAGAGGTAGAGAGGGAGAGAAACATCAATGTATGGTTGCCTTTCACCTGCCTCCAGCTATGGACTTGGCTGGAGACTTGGTTTGCAACCTGGTTATATGCCGTGGGTAAGGAATTGAACCAGTGACCTTTGGGTTCGCAGGCCGGTGCCTTATCTACTGTTCTACTTTCTTTCTCTAATGCTACATGTCTACTTGACTTTTGGATGAGATATTTATATTATTTTATAAAAGAACTGAGTTGGTTTTATTTACTATCCTTTGCAATTACCTAAAACTCCATTAGAATTCCTAAGACTTATTATTCCTTTGAATAAATAAAAAATTGTTCTTTAAATATCTTTATTCTCATGAAATTATATATAAATATATATATACACTCACACACACATACATACATGTGCATGCATATATATTATAAATCTTATACACACACACACACAGAAAGAGAGAGAGTGAGAGGGAGGGAGAATGAACACATGTGAATAATTTGTTGATGGACTTCTTTTCTTCACATAATATAGTTCCTGACAGAATAAAATGGTTCTTAAGATCCAACTGCATTTGCAGCAATGTCTGTAAATTGGAAGATAATTGAACTGCAATTGGTGGTGGTAGTTCTGTCTGTGTTTATAATAAATACATTTAGGCTGTATCACACCTGGAGAAAATGCAAGCTGCTGGCTGGTGACTTGAATGATTTTTGCTGTATCATGAGGCAGTTTACCAAGGACACATTGCTCTACCAGCTGATCAAAATAAAGGGAAAACTTAAATAGCTTATATAATTATAAGCTTTTAAAAATGGGTTAAATATTTCTAATCAATATTGTAAGCACTTACTAATTATATGAATGGAGATTATTAGTTAAGGTTAATTTTAAGGACTAATACTCAGTGTTTTCCCCACCTAAACTCTCCAAACCCAGAACTTGCTTTAATGGTTGCATACTCTAGTAAGTTTATTTTATTTTATTTTATTTTTTAGTAAGTTTATTTTAAGTGTGCTTTTGCTGGGTAGCATAAGTAGATTCTTCATCATTTAAATTCTTTCAAATGTATTGAGACTTGCCTCTGAACAAGTATATGATCTGTCTTCATTAATGTCCTATTTACACTTGAAAAAATTGTGTATTCTTGTTGGGTGTTTTTAAAAGATCAATTTAGTTACCCTACTTGCAAATGTTGTTTAATAATGCAATATTCTTACCATTTTCTGTATGCTTTTTTCCCCCCTAGCAATTACAATATGCATGGGTTAGTTTTATTTTCCTTTTAGTTCTGTTAATTTTTGGTTCATGCATTTGAAGCTCTGTAATTTGGTACATGAACTTCAGGTTCTGCCTAAGTTTGGCTTAATGATTAAGTTCACATTTCACTTTATCTCACTATTGGCTTATTTGCTATACACCTTTCATCTATTTTTGAGTAATGGTTTTCTAGGGCATTCAACATAGAATGCCCTACTTAAGTCTCCCTTCAAATAACATGTTTTATGACTTCACGTGTAATGTAAGAACCTTATAAAAGACCATTTTTCCTCTCCTATGTTCTGTGTAACTTAACACGCATTTTTATTACACAGATATTAATTGTTAGTATTTTGCCTAAAATTAGGGATCAGCTGTTTTTATTTTGTTTGTTCACTTTTTTTTTTTTTTCTGAAGAGCTAGATAATAAATATAGTAAATATTTTAGGCAGTGGAGGCCATAATATCTCTATCAAAATTTTAAAATTACTGAATTCTGCCGTTGTGGTATGAAAGCAGTCATAGACCATACATAAGCAAATGAATGAGGCTGTGTTTCAATGAAACTTTTTATAAAAAGAGGCGGAGTTTGTATTTAGCCTGTGGGCCATAAATAATTAGCTGACCCCTGATTTAAACAATAATGCTTTACTACTGACCTTAAAACACAAAGAAAAAGATAGTTACTTTTTTTTTTTTCTTACTTCATTTCTTTGCTAGATTTGATATATACTAACAGATGTGATTTTCCCTCTGCCTAAAGAATATTTTTTAATCTTTATCATGCAGTTTTGCTGTAAAACAAAACACAAATGAAAATAAGATAGGACAAACTTCTCAGCATTTATATGTTGATAACAATTTTATTTTTATTTTAAAATGATACTTGCAAGGGATAAAGATTTTTTCACATAGTAGAAACATTTTTTTCTTTCAATGTTTTAAAGATTCCTTTGTGTTCTGGTTAGTGTTATTTCTGACAAAAAGATAGGAAATTCTAATCTTTGTTTCCGTATAAGTAATGTACCTTCCTGCCTCTTCCACTCCTCCTAACTTCTGCCTGATTTTAAGATTTCCTCCTATCATTAGTTTTCAAAAACCTGATTATTATGTTTTTTGATATAGGTTATCCTGTTAGGTTTATTGTTCTTTTTGGATGTATGAGATTATATTTTTTTATCAAATTCAGAAAATTGTCAGCTACTTTTTTCCTGCTTGTCCATTTTCTTTTATTTTTCCTGAACTCTATGGTAGACTGAATGATGCCCCCTTCTCACTAAGATGTCCATGCCCTAGTCCTTGGAACCTGTTGTGTGTCACTGTACATGGTAAAAGGTGACATTTAACCTCATACTTGTGATTAGATTAAGGATTTTAAGGTGGAAAATGACTCTGGATTATCTGGACAGGTTTAGTAAAATAACCAAGATACCTGTAAGAAGGATAAAGGAGAGTCAGAGGAAAATGATGTGATAATGAAAGCAGAAGTTGTAGTGATATGCTTTGAAGATAGAAGATTGGACACAAGCCAGGGAATGCAGGTGGTCTACAGAAGCTGGAAAAGACAAGGAGATGGATTCTTCTCTAGTCTCCTAAAAGGAATGCAATTCTGCATCTGCCTTGCCTTTTTATAGCCCATACCACTGATTTCTGACTTCTAAAACTGTAAATTATAAGATAATAATTTTAAGGCACTAAGTTTAATTTTTTACAGCAACAATAGAGTATATTAGAGTTCTTGACATTGTCCCATAGGTCACCTGAGGCTCTGTTCATTTTGTGTTTGTTTGATTTTGCTGTTTTTATTTATTTATTTTTATGTTAGATGGCTTCTGTTGATATAGAGATGTCTAATCAGATCACTGGGGAGGAGCAAGGAGGGGCCATAGGAGGAGATTGCCTGAGGCAATGGTAACATATAAATCAATTTACTTTTCTCCAAACTTGTTTTTAAGTTAAAGCACGTCTACACTATCATTTATGATAGTGCTGCTTTAGCCTTAATGCTAAGGTTAACTCTTCTAGACTCTCTACTGAATGGTTACAGTATTTATTGAAGCCACTGCACTTCTTCTGGGTAGTATTCAATCATCCTCCAGCCTTGTCTACACTGTTGGAATTGTTCAAGTTGAGTCTTCCTAGGGATTTTTTACCCAGAACTGTATTCACTTGAGTCTTAGTATTTAGAAACAGGCTAAAAATGACCCTATAGATTAATTTATAGGAACTCTTTCTCAGTGCAGTGCCTTCATCTGTAGTATTCTGCCCCACAAATCAAGCTGCCTTCATAGTCCAAAATCTTACCTTTGTCTTCTTGGTAGAACCCTCTAGCTCTCCTTCAACTCTCCTCTGCTATGCTACAGTCTGTGACATGCCTTCAGAACAAAACAAACAACAACAACAACCTGCCCCCCAAAAATAAAAACACATGAATTGTGGGACTCATCTCATTTGTTTTACCTTTTATCTTATATCATAGCCTTGTACAGAGTTGTTCAGCACTCCAAAACAGTCTTTCATATATGCCATTCAATATTCTAGTTGTTTCCACAAGGAGGGCAAGTTTACTTTTAATTGCTTTAACATGGCAGGTGAAATCTCCCTAGTTAGTGATTTTTATATTAGGTTCTTCCAGAAGGATGTGTATTAGCTATGATTGATGTGCAAGTTGTATCATAATTAGTGAATTTCTCAATGCTTCTGTTTTCCATGTCAGTGTAAATTTTCTAAGAGTGTTTACATCTATAGAATAAGATGTAAAGTTTTTCTTTATTCTTGGTGAGTAATTTCAATTTTTGGGCCCAAGAATTTCCATCAAATCCGTGTATAAATTTGCAACTCAAATACTTGAAAATAACAAATGAAAATTTATCATCTTTTCTACTGTTTTAACAATGTGTTGTCCTTGGTGCAAGAGGGAATATCTTTAAAGGAAGGGGAAGAGTGAGGATTTTGGCAGTGTTGTGCAAAACGTGGTCACTTAATGAAATTGTAAACTTACTGTTTAAAATGTTTTTCCCTCCAAAGACAGGTTGTTTCTTTTCTAATCCTCTTATTCCCCTCTTGATGAAAAATAGTTTAAACATGACATTCCAAATATTGGCTCTATATGAGCATCACACACTTATTTCTCTGTTCACTGAATGCTTTGTTGGTTAACCTGGATCCTATTTTTCTTCATGACCTATAAAATTGTCTTTTCTAATTTCTTAGTGGCAGCAGCTTGCAGCCTTGATGTTTTATGTGGCCTGCTCCTTGCCTTGGCTAAGCTGAGATCATGTGCCCATCATCGGAAGTATACAAAACGTGGTCTAACCACGAAAGAGACTTCCAAGACAAAATCATAAGTAGAGACACTTTAGTTTAAAATGCCCGAATATTTGTGCCATCTGTGAACACAAAATTTGCCAAATAAAAATAAGTGGGAAACCTATGGTCTTCCTTTTGAACTTCCATATTAAAATGGACCCAATATTGAGGTTATTTAACTACTACATATATTTTTTAAAATAGCATTAATTTTAATTATGCTGGCTTCCATATACTATTTTCTTCTGTGATTACAACATAAACAGTTCTGTGGCTTCTTTTGTATGCCATAACTAAAACAGATTCTCAAAACATCTTCTGAGCAAAGCATGGTAATAATAATAGTTATGAGTATGGTGATTATTTATTGTGCACATGTTATGTATTATTTAATAGTGAGAATATTATGAGTTTACCAATATAATGAATAGCTCATTCCATCAGTGTTAAATATGAATTATAAAACAATTAATAGCCCTTTTAAAAATGATGACTTGATAAATTACCTATTGGTTGGATTTAATCAAGAAGTACTTGAAATAATCTGGGGCTAGGAGAGAAAGGACTTTTAGGAAGAATACATTCTACTTACATATTTCATCATAGCCTTTCAGATCTGAATAGAGGGACATGGTTAGAAAGTCTAAAAATTCTTGAGCTCTTTAGCCAGATATTTTACATATCATTTAAAGTTAAATATGAACTGGTGAGAGCTGGTAATATTTTAAAATATGTAGAGTAATGCACCTTATAATTATGCTATAATATATATGTAGTTCCTTGCAATGAAGAGGAAAGTAAATAAACTGCCATTTAGAACATATTTCCTGGTCAATTTGGACTCCTAAATTAAAAGGTTGATGAATTGTATTTCATTCATATTCAATTCAATTATTTCACTAGATAAAAATATAGGTAATATACATGATACAATATGAAAAATATTCTTTCTGTAGTTATTAATACTTGCTCTAACAAACAATTCTCACATTATAATGGATATTACAATAAACTATTTTTTCCTCACATCATAGTATAATGTGAGATGTGTAGTTCTTTCTCTAGCACTTTCTCTAAGTGCTAACTCAGAACTCCAGGCTTTTAACTCCAGCAAAGTGTCTGTGATTTTTCTTAGGCTTCCCTAGAATCCTATGCAATGATCTTTATAACAATCCTACAAATATGGTGTTGCCCTTACCAATTCACAAAATGTAGACCTATAAACATCCACTTTTACTTGAGACTGAGAGCAAGATACTGAAGATGTCACTCACTTATATCTTCTCAGTCATCCATCCATGGTGGGGGGAAATGCCTTTGTGGGATCCAGTACCACATGATAAGGGACCTAGGAAAAGTCTCAAACACCAGTCCTTTATGTAATAGGTGTACAGACCTCAAGGTGGGCTATGAATATTGCAGTGGCCTGTTGAACCAGTTCTAGCCTCTCTTGGTATGACGCAGAGCCCAAGGAGAACAAGGATCTCAGACAATCATCTATAGATGACAGAGTTTTTGTGGAAATCTGGGTTTCTAGCAGAGAAGCTCCGCACACCACTATAATGAAAGGAAAAAATATATGTATATATGACTTGTATATGTTATAGAGGGGAAGAGAAATGGTTTGACTTAACCTATATCACTCCTTCCCCAAAGTGCCATCTTGGCTTCCGTTTTCTTCCATGATGAAAGTGAGAGCATGCAAGTGAGTGCACAGCTCCCCCAGCTATGTTGGATGCTGCCAGAAAGGCTCATTTCTCTCTTGTCCCATCCAGAGTAGAATAGCAAGCTGTGTGACTGAGGTATGGGAAGAGGTTGAGAAAGTGGCAAATAGGACTCTTGCAGGGACACAGATCCTACTAAACAGGTCACGAGAAGCTCTGCAGCAAGCCACTGTGGACACCTTGCCCATGGATACTCCAGTTCTTCTAAGGCATCTTCAGCCCTCTCCTTGCCTCACTGACATACTCCCCCACCCCCACCCTGAACTGTGCGTGCTCCCAGCTTTGGCAGATGACTATTGAACATGAGCAGAGAGCTGACTCATATCTGCAGCAGAGACCACGAACATGAGCATTAGCACAGCCCCTGGGAAAGCAAAAGGGAAGTTGTCAGCACCTGGCCTGGTATGTTGCAGGATCAAGAGAAAGAATGCAAACTAAAGAATTCTGCCACAGAGTGTGTGAGAAATATGGAGTAGGCATATCCATAGAATGTCTGAGAAAGCCTCAGAATACCTAGCAGGGGTGATGGAAGTTATTTCTTTTCCTAAGACAGGCAGTAAAGACCAAAAGAGATCATTGCAACTTCAGACACCAAGACAGCAAAGCACATTTTAAAGAACATGAAAAATCAAGGAAACATGATACCACAAGAGAAACATAATAATCTTGTCATAGAACCCAAGGCATGAGATTTACAGTTTACCCAATAAGAATTCAAAACAGCTAGTTTAAAGAAGCTCAATGAATGATGAGGAAACACTGAACAAAATCAGGAAAACAATTCACAGCAAAATTAGAAATTTAACAAAGAAGCAGAAGTTACAAGAAAAGAAAAAAAAAAAAAAAAAAGAACAACCCACAGAAATTCTGGATCTGAAGAACACAATGAATGACATGAAAATGTAGCCAAGTCCACAGTGGGATGGAGCTGTTTCTAGGCATGTAGCTGGGATCACAGTTAGTGAGTCAACCACTTGGGCATAGACCTGGTTTCTCAAAATGGCTGTGCTTGGCCTTGGACTCCACTGGGTTTCACATTCTCCTGCCTAGAATTCACAGCATTTTGTCCTTTGGCAACTGCCAAATTATTGTTGCTGAAAGGTGATATGAATGAGGGGTTGGGGGACCTCCTATTCCACCATTTGCTAATGTCACTTCTCAGTATTCATTTTTGCTACATGACCATCTATCAGTGAGGTAGGCCAGAAAAGTGTCAAACATCCCCTTACTGCTAAATAGCCTAGCAGCATAGCTCTGACCAAAGAGATGTTTGCACCAATTTGCTGGTCACAGGAGTTTTGGACTGGTGAAAGTCACTAATGGGCTCTATCACAGTTTTTAGAAAGAAAATGCTTCCCTTTAAATGTCCTATGGCAAAATGAAGAGCGTGTCAGGTACACAAGTCAAGAAAGTCTCCAGTGATTTTTCTGGTCTTCTCTCTCTTTCTGGGTGAGAATTTACTGACACAAAATTTTAATTTTTCCCCCAAGTACCAGAAGTTTCTGATTAATCAAATATTACACTTTTATTTTTACTATTTGATTCTTTATATTTATTATTAGAATAGTATCTTTTAAGAAAAAAACATTAAATCAGTTCTGAAATCTGGGTGGTAGGACATTCAGAATCTAGTAAAAACAAAAAGTCATTACCACCCCTAAAAATGAAGAAAGAGAAATATAAAGAGATTACAAGTCAAGTGGGAAGTGAAACTGTAGAAGAAAGGCTGAGTAGAGGGTGCAGCTATTGCTAGAAATGCATTGTTGAAGGTCAGAGGAAGAAGAGAAAAAAAGATAGGCAAGTGTCTACCATTGGTCAAAACCATTTGCAAGCCCAAGAGCAAAGGAATCCAAACAATAAAATCTGCAGCCCATTGACAAAGAGCTGATCAGAGGAGTATGGAGAATGGATTTTAGGAAGAGTGAAGCTGAGGATTGTCATCATATAGGGGGAAATTTTTTAAGGTGAAAAAAACACTTCTGAGTTCTCAGGTAGCGATACATAGGCAATGGCTTACTTTATCTACCATAGGATGAAGGAGTGACATTTTTGTAAATGGACTGCGTCGGACCAAGACTCTGATTCCCTCATAATTTTTCAGTGCTCTATGTAAGTGTGGGTGCATCTGGGTGTGCTGTGCAGGCAGAAAATGGAGCTGGTCAAAATTATTCTAACTTCAACATCTTGTGGTAGATTAAAGATAGCTTTAAAACATTGACTGTTTCTTCTGTTACAGGGTGACACTGGTTTCCTTTCCCCCTTGAATCTTGGCTGGACTTTGAGACATTGCAGAAGTTGTGTTGCAAGCTTCTGAAGTTTAGACATAGGAAGCCTTGTGGCTTTCACCTGGCCTCTTGGAATATTTTCTCTTGGGATACCCCCTCTCCAAATGAGGCGGCCACACTTTGAGAATACTACACCACATGTGCAGCCCGTGTATGGGTGCTCGAGTCAAACTTCCCAGCTGTCCACCCCAGCCCATGGCAACTCTCACCACGAGGGTCAGCCATGTCAGGCATCTGACCAGGATGACCGTAGTTGCACTTGCCTGGGGACCACAACTGCCTGGGGGGCCTCAAGTAAGTTTCCCAGCTGAGCCCTGTCACCACACAGAATCATGAAAGAGTAATGAATTGTAGTTTAAGTCACTATGCTTTGGGATGGTTTGTTACCCAGCAACAGATAAGTGGGAAAAAAAAAAATCCCTCAAAGAAATAGTTTCATTTTGGAAAGCCTGGAGAATATAAGCAGTGATCATTTGTCCTATCACTGACTTAGAGAAAACACTTTAGGATTTAATTTCAAATTAATATTCTTATCCAAGATATTTAGAAAACAAATTTAATGATAAGTTTATGGGCCCTCTAAATCAGGGCTATTCTTATTTTCAGGAAAAAATTTTGGCTTGGCAATTTTTCTTATGAACTTGTTTTGAGATTTTTTTTTTTTTTTGTAAAAAAACCAAATCCTTATTTGTTCTGTTTTCACCTTCTGAAAATGGATCCCACTTGCATCTAAGCATATATGGCATACATAGCAGTAGTCTAGAGCCTGGTAGTTTGACCATTTTGCACTCCATTCTCAGTTGAAACTAATGTTCCATGCTTTTCAGTATTCAATATGCATGTTAATCACTGGGGGTCAGGTAAACATGCAGATTCTGATTTGCAGGTCTGGGGTAGTTTCTGAGCAGTTATGCTTATAATATTTCCAATTGATATTGATGTTACTGGTCCACTTTGAAAAATATGGGCTTAAGGGACCCAAAAATTGAAGAGAAGTAAAAGTTTAATGCGAAGGAAGATGAGTTTTACTCTTGGAGGAAAAGGAAATAACTAGGAGGTTGATGTTGATGATTATCATAAATTAGATTCTGTTACATTAAATTGGTAACTACCAATAATTATAGCAAGTTCCTTAACTATCAAGGCTTATTATCATAAATACTAAAAATAAATCTACCCTCTGTTTGATAGTTCAGGTTGCTCTTATGATGGGAGATTATCTTAAATTTGGAACATAGGACTGTTAAATTTTGACTCTTCTAACCTAGCACACTTCCACTCTTGCATATACGCTGTTCTGCAGAGAGGTTTTAGAAACAGGAAAACATGAGATTGAATTAGTGTTTGTAAATTGCTCAAATGATCTGTAGAAAATTAGAGAACTGTTTATTACATAAAATATCTATATATGCACAAGACACTTATAGTACAATTGACATGATTTATGATTACAAATCAGTCCAGAGGGGCTGCTAACACCAATGATTTATTTAAAATATAAAGTAGCCAAATGAAAAGTGCAAAGCAAATGTATTGTGGAATTTCATCCCAAATTGTGTTGTTCAGCCTCCCTGAATACCTCTCTACCACCTTTCTACAACAAAATTTCCACAGTTTCGAACATCCACTGAAGATCTTAGAATTGATTCCCCGCAAATAAGTGTGTGTGGGGGGGGATGCTGAATTTAACAAGAGGAACTTGAAAAATTCCTAGAAATTTCATTGCCTAGAAAAGTTAAGGTGCACCTGTAATAAAGGAACAATAAGAAGTTAGTTGACTGGATGCATGGTAGACTATTCAATGACAGTAATATGGTGCCTTGTAAAAAAGAGACATATTGTACATACGTGTATTCGTCAGGGTTCTCCAGGCAAACAGAACTAATAGGATAGGTAGAATATAGATATAGATATAGGTGATATAGGTATATAGACATCATGTGCTTATGGAAGCCAAGAAGGCCCATTGTCTGTCAAGTACAAGCTAGGGAACCAGGAAACACAGAAGTGTATTCAGTATGATTTCTGAGGGCCTGAGAATCAGGGACCAAGGATGTTAAGTCCCAGGTTGAATCAGACAGTTCTAGAACCAGGAGTGCTGACCTCTGAGGCAAAAGGGGATGGATATCTCAGCTCAAGCAGGGAGAGAGGAAATGTAGCTTTTCCCACCATTTTTGTTCTTTTCAGTCATTCCAATGGATTGGGATGATGTCCGCCCTCATTGCTGAGAGTATTTTTATTTAGGCTACTGATTCAAATGCTAATTTCTGCTAGAACACACTCACAGACACACCAGAAGTAATCTGGGCATTCCTTAGCCCAATCAAGCTTACATGTAAAATTAACTATCACAGCACATAAGCTTTTTGCTGCTCGTATATTATAATTTGTACAAAAATTTCATGGAAAAATACCAGAAATATATTTAGTATATCCAAATATTTACAGAGATGGAATTTAACGGATGTTAACTATAAGTGATTTTATTTCTGTTTGTGTTCTATATGGACAGTCACATGATGCCTAAGGAAGTTTTTATCAACAAAAGACTGACTATACAGGGGGGTCCAATACCATAGTAAAGGAACTGAAAAATTCCTGTAGCCTAGTGATGTCCCAGCTGTTGTAACAACTTAGGGCAACGAATTACTCATGTTTGTGGCAATGCAGACATAAACAAACCTATTCTGCTGCCAAATGTATAAATGTGTAACACACACAATTATGTACAGTATGTAATACTTGATAATGACGGCAACTATGTTACTGGTTTATATACTTATTAAATTTTAATATTTATTTAGAATGTACTCTTTCCACCTATTAAAAGAAGTATGCTTTAAAATAATATGCAGCATCAGGCCCTGGCCGGAAGCATAGTGGATAGGCACTGGCCTGTGAACCCAAAGGTCACTGGTTCAATTCCCCAGCCAGCACACATAACCAGGTTGCAAGCCAGGTCTCCAGCCAGGTCTGTGGCTGGAGGCAGGTGAAAATTGAACCATACATTTATGTCTTTCTCCCTCTCTCCCTTCCCCTCTGTCTGGAAATAATAAAATAAAATTTAAAAATAAATAAAATAAAACAAAATAAAATAGTATGCAGACTATTTTATGGAAATAGAGAAGCCAAAGAACTTATATGCATGGCTCATGGACATGAACTAAGGAGGGCATTGCTGGAGGAAATGGGGTACTGGGTAGAGGGGGGCAAAAGGGGTAAAATTGGGACAACTGTAATAGCAAAATAAATTTAAAAAGCCATTTAATTACTTCAATAAATAAATAAATAAATAAATAAATAAAATCACATCAGACCAAAAAAAGTATGCAGTGATACACTGGCCATAGCCTCACATAGCTCATGTTTATGGTGTCTGTGATTGCATTATGTTCTCTTGTGCTGGATTTAACCCCATGTCATTTTGTACAATAACATGTTATAGAAGCTTGTAGCTTAGGAGCAATAAGCTATGATATGTAGCCTGGGTGTGCAATAGGCTATATCATGTAGGTTTGTGCAGGTGCATTCTATGTTGTTCACAGAAAGACAAGATCACCTAATAATTCATTTCTTGGAATTATCTCCATCAGAAAGCATAACATGCCTGACCTGTAGAGTCATTCATTTTCAGTGAGTAGACTTTTTTGGGCAATCTTATTTAAAATATTTTAAAGCAGCTTTGAAACACTATTTTAACATTAACAAATTTCTTTCGTTTGATTTTCTATTTTCTTCTTTCTATCCTAATCAAGTTTGCTCTTAAAAGAAAACTCCAATGTTAACCCCATCTGAATGATCTCAAAACACTTTTTTTTTTAGAAATTGGGACTATAATGCTACCAATCTTTTATTTTACTTCTGTTCTTTAGCTGTGTTTCTTTTCCCCAAATTTTTATTACTCTTGTGTCCATTTATTATTCACTAAACAAAAAGTAATTTGACATCTGCTGTGTGTCATGTACCATTCTTGGTCTAATTCTGTCATAACTATTATTTTATTTGCCAAATTAGTCATCTTCCTCTTATCTATTCACTTATTCAACACATGTTTTTCAATACCTTCTGGGATTCCCAGCCTACAGCAACACAGCCAAGAATAAAACAGCATCCAGCTGTGGAAAGCAAAGAGCTGCTGGATTTGCTAGGCTGAGCGTGCTGGAGACAGAGAATTAAGGTGACCACAGGCAAAAATATATTGGCACCCACTTACCCTGGGCTCCAGCAGAGGAAGGGCAGAGTGGACTGGAGATGCTTGGGAGGAGTCTGCAGCAATGGCTTAGAGGAGAGAAGTGAGGGAGTAGCCAAGTGGGTTCCACTGCCGAGTCATCACCCATGCCACAGGTAAACTACTCTGCACGAAGCAGCTTCCACCTGAGGGGACATCATAGCCCTGCCTGCCAGAATCAATCTGCTTCACCCAGAAGTGTCTGAGCCTGGAAAATACAAAGACAGGGAGAGAACCCTAAAAACATTAAGAGAGAAACAACAAATAACATATAAGGGGGCTCTGATAAGGTTATCAGAAGGAACAGAGAGAGACAGAGAGGAACATAGGTACAAAGAGGGAAAATGGCAATGAATAAATGTCAATAATAACATTAAATGTAAATGGATTAAATGCACCAATCAAAAGATGTAGGGTAGCTGAATGGATAAGAAAACATGACTCACATAATATGCTGTCTACAAGAGACCCAGCTCAGAACAAAAGATTGACAGCAACACATTTATAGTAGGGGATTTTAATACCCCATTATCAACAATGGAAAGATCTTCAAGCAAAAAACACCAAGGATATTGTGGCTTTGAACAACACTAGATGAAATGTGCTTAACTGGTATATAACCTTTTACCCCAAAGAAGCAAAATTAACATTCTTTTCTAATGCACATGGAATTTTCTCAAAGATACACCACATGGTAAGAAGCAAGACAAGCCTCCACTAATAAAAGAAAATTGTGTTCTCAGGTCACAATGGCTTAAAACTAGAAACCAATCTCAAAAAAAAAATAAAAATAAAAATAAAAGTCGATTTCATGGAGTGTGAATAACAAGCTATTAAGTAATGAATGGGTTAACAATAAGATCAAAGAAGAAATCAAGAAGTTTTTGGAAACAAAGAAAATGAACTCCCAACAAGCCCAAAACCTATGGGGCACAGCAAAGGCAGTCCTCAGAGGGAAATTCATAGCAATACATGCCTATCTAAAAAGGTTAGGAAAAGCTTATACAAGCAATCTAACCATAAAGCTGCAAGAAGTAGAGGAGCAACAACAAACAAAATCCAGAGCAAGTAGAATGAAGGAAATCAAGACCAGAACAGAATTAAATAACTTAGAGACTAAAACTACAATTGGAAGAATCAATAAATCCAGGAGCTGGTTCTTTGAACAATTAAACAAACTTGACAAGGCTTAAACCAGATTCATCAAGAAAAAAAGAGAGAGTACCCAAATAAACAAAATCAGAAACAACAGAGGAGAAATCAGAAGTAATACCTCAGAAATGCAAAGGATTGTAAGAAATTAATACAAACAACTATATGACAAGAAATTTGATAATTTGGGTGAAATGGACAAATTTCTGGAAATGTATAATCTACCCAAACTGAATCCAGAAGCAGGAAGCCTGAATAGACCACTTAACAACTAGTGAAATTGAAGCAGTAATAATAATAAAAAAAAAATTCCCATTGCACCAGAGCCCAGGACCAGGTGAATTTTACCAAACATTTAGGGATGAACTAATTCCTATCCTTCAACCCATTTCAAAAATCCAAGTTGAGGGAAAACTCCCAAACTCTTTCCATGAGGCCAATATTATTCTAATCCCAAAACCAGGTCAAGACACAATGAGGAAAGAAAACTATAGGCCAATATATCTGATGAACATAGATGCTAAAATTCTCAACAAAATATTGGCCACCAGATCCAGCAACATATTTTTAAAAACCATCAAGTGTGATTCATCCCTGGGATGAAAGAATAGCACAACATTTGCAAATCAATAAATATAATACACCACATGAACAAAATGAAAGGCAAAAACTATATGATCATATCAATAGATGCTGAAAAAGCATTTGATAAAGTATAGCAACCATTTATGATAAAAAATGTTCAGCAAAATGGGAATAGAGGGAGCATACCTCAACATAATAAAGGCAATATATGAGAAATATGAGAAGCCTGCAGCCAATATAATTCTTGATGGGCAAAAAACTAAAAGCTTTCCCCCTAAGATCAGGAACAAGAAAAGGCTGTTCACTCTCTCCACTTCTGTTCAACATCATTTTGGAAGTTGTAGCCATAGCAATCAGACAAGAAAAAGGAATGAAAGGTATCCAAATAAGAAAGGAGGAGGGAAAACTGTCATTATTTGCAGATGACATGATAGTGTATGTATAAAACCTAACAGACTCCACCAAAAACCTACTCACCTAATAAGCAAGTTTAGCAAAATAGCTGGATGTAAAGTCAATATTCAAAAATCAAAGGCATTTTTGTATAGCAATAATAAAACATCAGGGATAGAAAGCAAATTTCATTTACCATAGCAACAAGAAAAATAAAGTACTTAGGGATAAACTTAACTAAGGAGGTAAAAGGCTTGTATTCAGAAAACTACAGAAAATTGAAGAAAGAAATTAAGGAAGAAGGAGATGGGTGGACAAGGTAGGAGGAATCACAATCCCGGACTTCAAACAATACTACAAGGCTACTCTCATCAAAACAGCATGGTACTGGCATAAGAATAGACATATAGATCAATGGAACAGAATAGAGAGCCCAGAAATTAACCCAGGACTCTATGGTTAACTGATATTTGACAAAGGGGGAAGGAACATCCAATGGAGTAAAAACAGTCTCTTCAACAAATGGTGTTGGGAGAACTGGACAGCAACATGCAAAAAGATAAAACTAGACCACCAACTTACACCATACACCAAAATAAACTCAAGATGGATAAAAGATTTAAACATAAGCAGTGCCACCATAAAGGTCCTGGAGAAAAATATAG
>PVIW01007577.1:0-70996 GCA_004026585.1 Noctilio leporinus
TACTGTTTTCCACAGTGGCTGCACCAGCCTACATTCCCACCAACAGTGTATGAGGGTTCCCTTTGCCCCGCATCCTCGCCAACACTTGTTGTTTGTTGATTTGCTGATGATTGCCATTCTGACAGGTGTGAGGTGGTATCTTATTGTGGTTTTAATTTGCATCTCTCTGATGACTAGTGATGTTGAGCATTCTTTCATACGCCTCTGGGCCCTTTGTATATCTTCCTCAGTGAGTTGTCTGTTCATGTCCTTTGCCCATTTTTCAATTGGGCTGTCTGTCTCCCTGGTGTTGAGTCGCATTAGTTCTTTATATATTTTGGAGATCAGACCCTTGTCTGAGGTATTATTGGCAATTATATTTTCCCATACAGTTGGTTCCCTTTGAATTTTGCTGATATTTTCTTTAGCTGAACAGAAACTTTTCAATTTGATGTAGTCCCATTTGTTGATTCGTTCTTTGATTTCCTTTGCCCTTGGTGAAGTATCAGTAAACATATTTTTGCGTAGGATATCTGAAAGTTTACTGCCTATATTTTTCTCCAGGACCTTTATGGTAGCACTGCTTATGTTTAAATCCTTTATCCATCTTGAGTTTATTTTGGTGTATGGTGTAAGTTGGTCCTTTCATTTTCTGACCTTAGTGGAAATTAAGTTGCTTCACATATGTGAAAAGTTCAGTCAGATAACTTGAAACTATTTTAAGTATCAACTTTTACATTTTAGCCATTTAAGTTTGAGTCATTCTGAACTGTGTTACATCAATTTCTGCCCCTTTAGTCAGAAAATGTTGAACAAAGCTTAACCATATTTCGATGTCTTCATATTATCATTAAGAATATAATTTATTGTCATGTACTGGACAAAGAGCCCTCAATCCCTTATGGTATTTACATGTGTTTATTTCTATAATAAATGCCCCTGTCTTTGAATTTTAGATGCTTTGAATAATTTCCACTTGGCTGCCTTTTATTTTTGTTGTTGTTGTTAAATTTATCTTTTACTTACCTGAGTTTTTAGCTTTTCATTTGCTATGGATGGAAAACTAGATAAGCAGTCATGGTAGCATTATTTCTAACATAAAATAAGTGTACCCAGAATGAGGATTAAATTAAGTATGCAGTCTGACATTTTAACCATTTAGTTATGTTTTTTGCTTTGGCAAGTAAGTTGTTATTGCTTGAATAGTAGCTTTTTATAGTAGATAGAAACATTTAACGTACATTATTATATTTTAGGAATTTGAGGAGCTGATGAAACCAGTATCAGCTCAGTCGTAGCCCCAACATTGGGGAGAAAAGCTTCTACAGAGTTGTGAGGAAGGTTGTTGCCAGTGCTTGTTTTTGTGGTCAGATACTCTCCATCTTTTGCTGTATTGATTCCACCTTAGTTTCTGTGATAAGAACTTCTGATTTCAGCATTTAGATGGAAACTTGCAAGCATTTGCTTTTCTCTTGGAAGTTAATGTATAATTTTGATTTTGTAAAGTATTTAAATTATAGTACTTGGATACTATTTCTTTTGGCAATATATGAGAAAATATACTTAAAGGCAAAATATACTAAAAGCTTTAGTTTTTCTCGTAAGCTCCTATTTGTAGATTATCATTTTATGAAATGGTTATGTCCTGTAAAGACTAGACTTAACATCTATAAAAAGGGTTATATTTTGTAAAGATTAGATGCACTACCAAAGCACAGTGTAACGTACATATCCGTGTATTTGAAGGCAAACTGTGTTGTTTCATTACATTAGAAAAGGACTGAGGTGAGTACTGCCTTAGGCCAGGGTAGGAGCGTGTACTGTTGTTGGTGTTGGTACCAAGCCCAAGCATATGAGAAAAAAATTGATTCAGCAAGATAATGGTAACTCGGTCAAAATTCAAAACTTCACTTTTTGACTCTGAATATCGGCCTATACTTTGGCCTAAAATTCTAAGGTTTTCCCCAAAATACTATGTGAACATCGTAGGTATAAAACAAAAACTAGACATTATTTGTAAGAAAAATTTGGAGAAATCACAAAAAACCCAAAGAGATAATGAGCCAGTTTATAAACTCATGATATGAGGGTGGGTAACACCATTAAGATTTGAGGCTTTACTTTTCTATTGTTTTTCCTATGCTTTAGCCAGTACCTAGAGTTGAGGTTAATGGGTTAAAGGTTATACGGGTTCTTGAGCATTTGAAGCATGCTGCCAAGTGGCTGTCATGCCAAGTTGCATATGTGGTCAGTTTACTCCCCCCACCCACACACACATATGCACAGGAGAGTATTAATATGCGGTACCATTTCTTGGCACCCTTGGCAACTGAAACTTAAGATTTTAAAAAATCTTAGCCTTCATTTAAAAAAATTAAGTATTTGTGTTAGTATGCTTGTAACAGTGATTCAATTCAGTAAATATTTCTTGTCTGTTAGTGATAGCACTGTCTGCCCAAGTTACCTAGGCTTCTGGTATCATTTTTTGTTGTTCCTTAGAGTTTCCTGTGGATTCTTTTAAGATCACTTAGTTTTTTAGTGTATAACTATATTGTGTGTACTCCTTCATCTTTTACTTTTCTTTCTGGTTTCAGAACGTTTATTTGAGTATTAAAACTTGAGCATTCTAATAACTAAAACCATTTTATCCAAAGAAAAATGGCACCCTGTAGATTGCACTTTGCAGTCTGCAGGACATCCCAGACCAGCATGGTTTTACTCTCGATTTCACTGTCCTTGTACCCAGCTTCCTCCTTCACCAGCATGGGCATGCTGTTCCTTCCTGCCAAGCAGACGGGCAGATGGCAGAGGCAGGTGCGGCCATTGTGGTCAGTGGTTCTCTGGGTCAGAAGGCGCAGCTCTTCTGGATCGTTAAACTTGATCCAGGCTTTCTGCAGCTTACAGAAGGAAACAGCTAAACAAAGTAAAACGAGGCAATGCTTGTGGATGTATGGTGGTGCTTGTACAATTTTCCTGCTTGTGGCTGCTTTTCAGTTATTTCTTTTGAAGGCGGTGCATTTTTCTTTTTCATTTCTTCAATTTCAACTTACGGAATTTCTCAGTAGCAGCCGTAGTGGGGTCTGTCAGACGATGAGGTTGTGGAGAAAGCAGGGTGAGGTGCCGACCTGGTGGAGTCCAAGTTGCTCAGGGGCTGCAGTAGGGGCTCCTGTTTGAACTATTGGAAGAGCCTCATGTGACTGACTGGTCTTACAGCCTCATTTTGTACTTGATCATCACGCACAATGCTGCCGAGTGAATAATCTTAAAGGACACTGTACACCTAGATTGCAAAAACCCTTGGAAGTTCCCATGACACAAGATCAAACTTTATAGCCTGACTTTTAAGATCATCTTTACATTTTGATTTTAGCTTCCAGATGATGGCTTGTAGATAGTTTTTGAGTTTGGTTTAAGGGTAGTCTTTTAAACAATTCAAATCAAGGTTTTTTTCCTTTTGGGTAGAAGAAAGCCCCTGTTCATTTTTTTTCTTTTAAGATTTTATTTATTATTTTTAGAGAGAGGGGAAGGAAGAGAGGCAGAGAGGGAGAGAGACATTAATGTATGGTTGCCTTTCACCTGCCTCCGGCTACAGACCTGGTTGGAGACCTGGCTTGCAATCTGGTTATGTGCCCTGACTAGGAATTGAACTAGCGACTCTTGGGTTCTCAGGCCAGCGCCTTCTCCACTGTGCCACCAGCCAGGGCTGAACCAGACCCTTTTAATATTTTTTAGACAACAAATTTGTGAAGAATTGACAGGACAGGAAAGTTAGTGCTCAGTACAAGGGAATCGAAGCAAGGTTTGGGTATTCATTAGTGAGGAATCTAAACCAAGTTTGGGCTTGGGTAGTAAATTAGTAGCTTATAGGAGGTCTTTGGCTCTGGATCTCTGAGCTCTTGCCCTACGGATGCCTCTCAGCCTTCCTGGAGTGGGGAGGGCTCCTTTCACAAGAGATTCACTTCCTGCACTCCAGGAGACGGGAGGGTCGGGGTACTATTCTTGCACCGGCTGCCTGTCAAGTAACCTTATTTCAGAGTAATCTGTATGCCGTTGAGTGGTATTTTGGGGTGGCCTGTCTCAGACCCCACCAACCTCTTCCGGAGAAAGAAGGTGAATAATCACCTCCTGCGATCACAGTGGTACACACTTTTTATACTGGAAAACTGAAGCCCTTTTGATTTATTCAGCCCATTTAATTAAATGTAGCCATTACACTGGATACTCATGATACACAAATCAAAAGGCAAAAAAAGAGTAAGGTAGTGAAAAGAAACTCACTCTCATCCATGCCCTCAACACCACCGTGAAAGGAGGAAGAAAGAGAGGGAGAGAAATCCTCTGGTGGCCTTTTGCCCGCCCCCAGCTGGGGACCTGGTTCGCGACCCAGGCATGTGCCCTGACCTGGAATTGAGCCAGTGACCTTTCAGGATGGTGCTCAATCCACTGAGCCACACCAGCCAAGGCAAGACCTTCTAATTATGCAGTTGTCCATGCTGCTGCTGCTAGACAGGTTGGGGGTTGAATGCAGGCTAAATGGGTGAAGGTAGTCGAAAGTACAAACTTTGAGTTATGAAATAAGTAAGGCAGGGGGTTGTAATATACAGTGGTCAGTATTGTAAAGCATATTTGAAAGTTGCTAAGAGAGCTCTTAAATGTAACTATATGATCATTATATGAGATATTGAAAGAAGTCAAATACAGAGAGAGAAAGAATGGCAGTTGTCAGGGGCTGGGAGAGGGAAACGAGGAATGGTTTGTACATGGGTGTACTGTAGAGTTTCAGTTTTGTAGGAGGAAAGTCCTAGAGAAATGTTGCACAATGAATTATTTGATACTATTGAACTAGAAACAAAAAATTCTCAGTGGTAAATTTGGTTACTTTTTTTTAAAGAAAGTACTTGCAAAGATATGTAAACTATTGATTTTGCAAAGATTTAGGATCTCTGGCCAGATTTTTTGGTCTTCTACTGAAGAGTTTGATGGAAGTAGTCATTTTTTAAGTTGCTGCGTTGTTTTGAGCTTACTGCCTAGAACTCTTTGAGTTACTGCCAAAAACTCATGTTTTTGGAGGTGTGTTTGTGTGTACATGTGCCTCTGTTTGTGTGTGTGTGTGTGTGTTTTTAATATTTTATTTTCATTATTTTTAGAAAGAGGGGAAGGGAGAGAGGCAGAGAGGGAGAGAGACATCAATGTATGGTTGCTTTTCACCTGCCTCCAGCCACAGACCTGACTGGAGACCTGGTTTGCAACCTTGTTATGTGCCCTGACTGGGAATTGAACCTGCGACCTTTGGGTTTGCAGGCCGGTGCCTTGTCCACTGTGCTACCAGCCAGGGCTGTGTGTGTGTTTTAGTTGAAAAAATCCTAAGAATAGTATAGGATGGGGGGCCTGGCCCTATGGGATGGTCTCCCCAGGTCTCCACAGTGGCCGGGGCTGGCAGCGGTGGGGAGGGGCAGTTGGGGTGCTGGCAGACCACACCGAGTGCAGCATGTGGTGGGGGGACAGGACCGGGGCAGTATTGTCCGTGGTCACGTAGTGCCTGCTGAGGTCACCGGAACCAGAGGAGGGCGGAGCCCCTCCCACCTGGAGCAGCTGGAGTGCTTGGTGTGTGGCCTCTAGGAAGCCGCTCAGATGCTCCTTAAATTGATAAACTAGATGTGTTGGGAAGAAAACAGCCAGCTCACAATAGCTTTGACATTTTTGTTTTGCATGAGGAGGGAAAGAAGTTTTGTTCCAGCCAAGCCTGTTTATCACTCATTTTTGCTTTAGAAAAATTACCTTCCAGCTACATGTGGGAAAATTTGCGATTCTTTGTATGTGTTGAGTCGGTAAAAGGAAAACATAATGTTATGAATTACACATCATTATCAATTAACATTTAATTGTGATTATACATTTGCATGTTTGATTGCATCCTTGTACTTTATCATGACTAATTTTTATGATGAAGCATTACTATTTTGTTGAATTTCTTGAGGCTACATTGTCTTTCTCGCCCCTTTCCCAACAATTATTAGTTGATTTAAGTTAAAATTGTGGACCATCGGTGAACATTAGATCCAAGAGAATAATAATGAAATGTGCTCTTTCAACTGAAATATTATAGAGGTGATATTGATTAAGTGTATTGGAGCACTGTAACTAATCCCCTGTGTGTCAGGAGCAAAATATCTTTTTTTCCTACTGAAGTTACTTAAAATTTTTTCATGTCAAAACTTAACAGCAGTGATTTAAATCCTGTTTATTATTTGACTTAGCCAGTTATGAAATGGAACCCCTATCCCACTTGAGCCATAAAATGTGTTAAATTTAAGACTAATGCTGCTTTCTGCTTTTTGAATTTACATTTTGGCAATACCTGCCTTCTTTGTTCAATGTTAGAAGAAATGATCTAGGCTTAACCAAATAAGAAAACTGCCAAGTTCACAGATCAATCATTGAAAGATGCCAGAATTAAATGAAAGTCTAGATACTGATTTTATAGAATGTGCTGAGGGGAGATTCTGTGGCAATAGTTTCTTTGAGACTAAAATTTTTACAGTAATAGCTGTTCTTTGATGGTGATTGATGTGAGAAGTTCAGGCTGTGGACCTTACCTCCCAGAATCTATAACACTGGAATGAAGCCTGCTGGGAAGCATGTATCCTGCCTGACCCCTTCTCCAGCTGGCCAGCGATTGGTACAGTTTGGGCTTTGTCTTTTTATCTCAACTTTTAAGAAACTCTTGAAGTGGAACTAGTCTATTTTTAGTAAGGATAATGATGCTTTTACATATATAATATGTACATACACACACAAGCACACATTACACAATTATGTTTAATCTCACTTGAATACAGAATTTATTTTTTATTTTTATTTTATTTTATTAAAGATTATTTTCATTATTTTTAGAGAGAGGGGAAGGGAGAGAGGCAGAGAGGGAGAGAAACATCAATGTAGGGTTGCCTTTCACCTGCCTCCAGCTGGACCTGGCTGGAGACCTGGCTTGCAACCTGGTTATGTGCCCTGGCTGGGAATTAACCAGCGACTTTTGGGTTCGCAGGTCGGTGCCTGTCTGCTGAGCTGTACCAGCCAGGGCTGAGGACAGATTTTAAAAATCTTGGTCTGAAACGCTCTGGTATTGGTTGTTACAAGAGATTGCTCTAGGCCTGTATGACTGATAAATTTGAACAAAAATAAAAGTTTGGTATCAGATGGTTGATTTTTATGAAGTATTTAGTAAGTTACTCTCTGGGTAGACTGAACTTTGTGGGCAGACAAGCCTTAGTTCCATAAGGGTACCTTGCACATTCTCAATAAATATTTGTACCATAGATGAGTGGATGTATAAATAAGATTAGGTGAAATGTTTATTGTAATAATAGCAGTTGCAGCTATTTATTGAGTAGCTCACATTTACATTCAATATGCACCGCGTGCTGGGTACTTTGGAATAACACTCTGATCTTTGCAGGAGCGCTGTAGACAGTACTGACTAAGTGGTCTCTCTGGGAGATGGGTGAGGCTGGGACAGGCCGGCGTGACGCTGTGATCTGCCCAAGTCAGGGCGCTGGCACTCCTCAGAGCTTTGGATTCTTAGCGCCCAGCCTCTCAGCATCTGTGCTGTGGGGTTTTCTGTGCGCACACAGAGGTTCCCATTTGTGTGTACACTCATGCGAATTAACCTTAAGCTTTTACTAAAGTTATATCTCTCTTTTTTCTTTTTTAAAAGATTTTATTATATTTTTAGAGAAGGGGGAAAGGAGAGAGGCAGAGAGGGAGAGAGACGTCAATGTATGGTTGCCTTTCACCTGCCTCCAGCTACAGACCTGGCTGGAGACCTGGCTTGCGACCTGGTTATGTGCCCTGGCTGGGAATTGAATCAGCAACCTTTGGGTTATCCACTGTGCCACCAGCCAGGGCTATGTCTCTCACTTAAACGTTATTTTTTTTCACAAGAAAGATAATTGTAGAATTGTGTTCTAGACCAGTGGAAAATAGCAAATCAAGGTTTGAATATTGGGGCTTCTAATAAGCTCACTTATGGATAAACAATTCAGTTTTACCTCTGATTGAAAGTGGGCCCCTGCTGCTGAAATTTGTTTTTACTTCTGTGAAAGTACAGTATTTAGAGTAAAATACAGACAGAGCAGTGGTCGAACCCCAGCCTAGGAGTGCACCTGTCCTCTCATAGAAACAGTAAGGGTGGCAGAGAAACCCAGGGGCGTTGGTAGCCACACATTTTGGTGCTCACATCTATTGAGATAGTCATCTATTGAGATAATTTGGAGGGACTTCCTGTCAATTACATAAATGAAGGAGTGTTTGATTATAAAATCTGAATTTTATAATTCAAGATTATAAAATTCAGCATCTGGAGTTGGGAGAAAACTTCCTGACCTGCGTCATGTTGCAGGTTTTGTGAGCCAGGGCAACCCGAAGTGTGGCGTCTGGTGCATGAACTGTCTACTGTATCCATCCCTGGGCCTTTCTGTTCCTCTAAAATATATCACAAGTACTGTCATACTTATTTAACCCATTGTTTTAAAACCATAGATGACAAATAATTTCTCCCCCCAGATCTTCATAGGGGTGACCACTTATTCTTGTCCTCTGCTCAGGTGTTACCCCAGAGAGAGGTTTTTGCTGCTCACCCTCCTTCAGGTGATTTCCTTGCCCTCCCCTTTTTATTTCCCCTGTAGCACTTTCCACAGCCTGGAATCACATTAATGTTCATAATTGCTGCTTTAGCATAATGGTTCTTAAAGTGCAAGAATCTCCAACACTCTTGTAGAGGGCTCTGAGGTGAAAACTATTTTAATAACATATTTAAGCATTATTTGTCATTTTTACTCTCATTCTTTTGTCAATGCTTAATGGAGGTTTCCAGATGCTGAATGATATGTGATGTAAAAGATTATAGAAATAGACATGAGGATCCAATAGCTTTTGTTAAGCTAGACATAAGTAGGGTGTATAAAAATGTAAAGTAACGTTACCTATCCAGATTAAATTATTTTGAAAATGCAAAGGTTTTACAAAAATGTAAAACAATGCCATTTTTGTATCCTGATTAAGTTTTTTCCGTTTTGGAAAAGAGTTACTTTTTATAAAAACATAATTTATGTTAGCACGTAATTCGTTCTTGCTATTTAAAATTAGTATATTGAACAGTTTCCAGTTTGAATTTCTAATAACTAAAGATGAGTGTAAAAGCTTTTTGGGCTCCTCAGTAATTTTTTGAGAAAGGCCTTATGACCAACACATTTGAGACTTGCTGTTCTGAAATACGAGCCCTGTGACAGCAAAGACCGTATGTATTCGGTAGTGTCATTTTCCCAGGGCCTGGCAGAAGTAACTGGCCTTAAAAGTCTAGACAAATAATGTCTAGATGAACAGATTAAAGATGAAACAAAATAATATGAAAATAGCATTCTAGTGATTCTGGGCCAGAAGGACTTCCAAGTCTTTCTGTAGTAACTTACTTGCAGACATCATATTTGATAGAAAATTACTCAGTTCATCAGACATCATCATTTTTACTTTGGCCAGATTTAAATTATTCCCTAGTATGGAATTGAAAGCTTTTGATACAATTTTGATAGAAAGGTCTTAGACATTCTGCTGAGTGTTACTATTTAGTGAGGATGGAAGATTTTATCTATCATGCTTATTAACTCGAATTTTAGGTTTATTGACTGCTGGTATAGTTCATTTGAATATTTTAGATGGTTAGTTGTATTTTATGTTATAATTTCAAGAATACTTTCAGTCTCAGAAGTGCTTTCTTGCTTGTAGTCTTCTAAAAAAGAGCCTGACACTTTTATGTCCATCAGTAGATGATTGGATGAACACCTATGGATTATTTACACAATGAACAAGTATTTGCACAATGGAATACTACTTGGCTGACAAAAAGATGAAAATTTTACCCTTTGTGACAGTATGGCTGGGCCTGGAGACCATTATGCTAAGTGAAATAAGCCACTTACAGAAAGACAAATACCATATGATTTCATTCCCGTGGAATCTAATGAACATACTGAGCTAACAAGCAAAATAGAGACAGACTGATAGATAGAGAGCAGGATGACAGCTAAGAGATGGCAGGCTTGGGGGAGTGCTTAGGATTGAACAAAAAGGAAACACATTCATGGACATGGATAACAACGTGGTGATTGTGGGAGGAAGGGAGTATAAGGGAAGTAGATGGTAATGGAAAAAAAGTAATTTAAAAAATGCCTGCTACTTTATAAAATAATTGTGTTCATGAGAAATTACAAAAGCCCTGACCGGTGTGGCTCAGTTGGTCAGACGGCATTCCACAGAGCCACAGGCTTCGATTTGGTTCCTGGTCAGGACACAAGTCCCGGTTGCAGGTTCAGTCTCTGGTTGGGGCGACAGATCATTGTTTCTCCTCCTCTCTTTCCCCCTCTCTTCCTCTCTCTCTAAAAATAAATAAAATCTTTAAAAATAAATTACAAAATTGTCTGCATTGCTGTTTGAAATTGTCTGTGCTGAATAGTAATAATGGAAAAAATGTTTCCCTCTAGAGTAATTTCAGCAGACAGGACATCTGTTGACTATCTTGCAAGTTGGGATTCCTTGCTAAGATCTGCCCAACTTGAGAATGTCTAAACCTCAGGAGGTGGGGAGACAGCCTAGAGACAGACAGCTCACCTATTCATAGAACAGTACTTTGTAGGGCAGATCGGGTAGGTGAATAAGCATGTAGACCGTGAATGTGACCGTTGTGGAGGTGTAGAAGAGTTTGGTAATTTAAGGTTCTGCAGGCCAGTTTCCATCCCATGAGGGAAAACTCTTCACTTAGCCAGGGATTTTCGGGATAAAGAACCTGGGCAGCATTAGTCTATAAGCAATCCTACACATGGGGTCAAGCCAGGAAGCATAAGTCTGCTACGCAGCTCGGCATGAAGGCCTCCCATGGCATGCTGGCATCACCAGTCCTCCTTACTGTAGAGATTTTTTCAAGTGGGGCTTGGGGCTTCTTATTAGGGGGGGATGTTTATGCTTTTCCAAATAAAATGTTTGCTTTTGGCCTGTATTTCTCCGCAACTTGTGCTTTAACTAGTGACCTGCATTATAATCACCTGAGGAGTTCAAACTAAAACAGAAAAAGCAAGGCTGGCCCATACTCCCTCATTAAAAGTTAGAATGAAATAGAATGTTAGTCACCTGGAGAATCTAAAACCAAAATCTGGAAGAGACAATCCCCTCCCAAAAAAACAAAAATAATAAAACAGTACAGGAATCCCAGTCCAGGTCAGTTAATTCTGAGTGTCAGATTGGGTTCAAGCATCCGTCTTTTTGTTGTTGTGGTTGTTTTTTAAATACTGATGACTCTTATTAGAGTCTGGGTAAGAGCCCTTTCGTTTATTTTATTTTTTGAAAAAGCTCCCTAGGTCATTTTGATAAGCTGAGATGGAGTGCTACTTTAGAGTTGAGTGTGTGGGATAACTTATGACACTGATAAAATATAATATAGGAACATGTTTTTGTTTTGGAGAATTACTGAGCTTTCCTTCTATGTGTTTAAGAACAAAGGGCGTGACATCAATAATTAACACATTGTGGACTGGCAGCCTTATACAAAAGCTAATGCAAATGCAAACACAAGTTAACTCGTGTAGCAATGTCCATCCATCTTCCTCAGCACTGTTTGATGGACAGAGGCATGTGACTTGTTGGATGGAGAAAAAAGACTGCCGGACAGAAACAGGACTTTCATGGCAGAACATTCCCATCTTGTGGCTTGCGAGAATAGTGCCCGTGGCAATTAAAAGCTGTATTGCATTCTTGCAGCTAATGAAGCTTTCCTGTTGATGCCACTTGACTTCTAGTGATCAGGGCACAAAAAAATTTGACCTCCGGCACCTTTCATTCCCTGTGGTCTTGTCCCACTTCCTCACGCTGTAACTAGACACTGAACTCCTTCTCCAAGCCCCTACGTAACCTAGTTACAGGAATCTGTTCCAGACCTGTTGCCACTGCATTCTATCTGTTTCAGCCTTGTTATTATAGATGTATGGGACACCTGATGTTACTCAGTTATTGTGAAGTACTTTGGAGTCAAAAGCCAGGTCTTCCCTTTCTGATTTAATGTTAGATTACCTGGTTCCTCATCTGTCAAATAAATGGGAAAATACTGACTTCACAGTGGTTGTAAGAATTGAGTCATTGAGTGTAAGGCACTCAGTGGAGGGCTTACCATAAGTGATTGATAAATGTTTACCAGTCATTCCATCAGCAAATATGAGTACCTTTTGCCTGCCAGTAGTGTGTATGGTAGGTGTTGTAGATGTAAAACATCTCTAAATGAGCAGAACATTGATTCTGTCACTTAAAAAGAATAGTCAACTTTGGAATGTTCTTAAATATATACAGTAAATTCTTGGTTATTTACATAGAATATTGAAAACTGTATATTAGTTAGTTGATCAGGAATTTCCCCTTTTTTTTATTTAAAAAAAAAAAAACAACACTTTCTTTTTAGAGAGAAGGGAAGGTAGAGAGGGGGAGAGACATCAATGTGTGGTTGCCTTTCACCTGCCTCCAGCTACAGACCTGGCTGGAGACCTGGCTTACAACCTGGTTACGTGCCCTGGCTGGGAATCTAACCAGCGACCTTTGGGTTTGCAGGCCAGCACCTTATCCACTGTGCCAGCAGCCAGGGTGGTAACTTGATTTTTAAATTTAATATATATTTTTTCTCCTCCTCCACCTCATTCTTCTTTTTTTTCAGTAAGGTTTTTTTGGGTGTCTGGCATCTTTGTGAAACTATGCTGTGTTCTAGTCATCAGCACTCCTTTTTTGCACACCTGGGAATCAGCTATTTAGGAATCACTTTTAGAATTTTTCTGAATATGAGCTCTAAGCTCATATGTTTTCCAGCATCTCTCATTTACTTTGATTTTTATAGTGGTTCAGTGATTCCAGGATTATGTATCTAGGATCCTAAGCAACCTAGACAAGTTGATGTGTTCCTAATAATTCTTTATTAATTTTGCTTAACCCTTTCTCAAGTTTCTTCTGTTTTTTTTTTTTAAGTGTGGAAAGTGTCATTGGCAAAGAGGTAAGTTGAATAGTAGTTTTGCTATCTTTTTATTGACGAAGTCAGTACTGTTGATCATTTACTGAGCATTTATTATGTGGTAGACCTTGTGCAAAGTACTTACTGTACTTTGTTTCATTTTCAGTAATGCCAGCAACGCTATGAAATAGCTCCGTTTTGCAAGTCAGGAACCTAAGACTTAGGAAGAATAAATAGCCTTCCCAAGGGCACAGCTAGTAAATGCCGGAGAGCTAGAACTCAGCCCACACCTCCATGCCTGTTACAGCCCTTTTTATGCATTTCAGGAAAGGAAAGGCCTTTGATACAGAGATGTGTAAGGTTTGTGCACTTTCTTGACCTTTCACAGTATTGAAGGTTTGTCAATTTTATCAGTTGGTGTTTTTTCACATTAATCTCTTTTCCCTGCTAACTACTTGCTGTCTTTATGAGGTCTTGGATCTTATGGCATAAAATCATGTTGGTGTAAAATACTTATCACAAAGTCTTTGCTTCATAGTAACAACAGGTTACTAACCTGTTGTTTTAATGATTTGGTCACTGATGTGAATGCCATGCCGCTGTCTTTAAGGTACACACACAAGCCTGAACCTTGGCTCCGCCACTTTGGGCATTTATACATGGCTCTTAGCCACTTAGTGTTCCCCGGCTTCATTGTTCTTCTTTGTAATGACGGACATAGTAATACCTGTCTTTTAAAGTAATTGTGGGAATTCTATGATTCAATAACACATGTAAAATAATTAGAATGTTGCCTGGCACATTATGTTCAACAATTGTAACCTATTGTCTTTCTTTAACTGGCTTATTGATGAATTTATCAGTAATGTGTTCACTTAAAACAATCAATAAAATAAGGCCTTGGTTGGTAGCACAGTGGATAAGGCGCCGGCCTGCGAACCCAAAGGTCGCAGGTTCGATTCCCTAGCCAGGGCACATAACAAGGTTGCAAACCAGGTCTCCAGTCAGGTCTATGGCTGGAGGCAGGTGAAAAGCAACCATACATTGATGTATCTCTCCCTCTCTGCCTCCATCCCTTCCCCTCTTTCTAAAAATAATTAAGTAAAATCTTTTAAAAAAAAAACATCAATAAAATACTAATTACCATTTTGTTATTTATCTTTTTTCCTCTGAGAACTTTTTTTTATTGTATTTTAGGATATGTTGCTCTTTAGTCTTCAGCCCATGAACTTAAAACTAAATAATTATATTACTCTTTTAATACATACTCTTTTAATAGCTACGCACTATTCAAAGCACTTGACCTATGTTAACCTTACATTGCAGGAATTTTTATTAATGAATATTTTTACTGTGAACTTTTAAAATAATTATCCATACGGTGGTTATCTCTTTTCTTTATGGAAATGCTAAAGTAGAGAGTAATATGAGAGTTACTCCATTAGAGGTTATTTGGTCTATCCTTCTGGCTGAGAAAAATTAAGTAGTGCCGGAGCCCTGGTTCTCTTTGTGTTCTCTGCTGTTGTTGGATCCTTCTTGGATACGTGTTTGAATTGTTACTTCCATTGACTCTTGGGATGAGGTGTTCACAAACCATCTGGAGATGTTGAGAACTTGTCCTGGGAACGCTTTTGCTTTCAGACATTCAGATAATTGAAGTCTTTTATTTCTGTCTTATTGATGGTTCTACTATGTCAAGAAGTTATCTTCCTGTAAACTAAGGTTAACAGGATCACTTCTATAATAACCTCAGGTCGAGGTGATATTATTTGATCTGACTGGAAGAACTCCTGGATGCCAGACCTTCAGGGAACCTTGATCTGAAAGACATGAGTGCTGTACATGGATGTTTTGACATGTCTTCAGAGTTGCACATGTACATTTAGACTGTGTGTGCTCTGTTATTTGTGTGAGGGCAAAGAAAATGATTTGTAAGAAACTTGATTAGTGCTGTTACATAATTCTATAGTTTTTGAAACCTACTAACTTCTCTATTTTCTTTTAGGTGGTGTTAAAGATAATCAAACATTATCAAGAGGAAGGACAAGGAACTGAGGTGGTCCAAGGAGTGCTTTTGGGCCTGGTTGTTGAAGACAGGCTTGAGATTACCAACTGCTTTCCTTTCCCCCAGCACACAGAAGATGATGCTGAGTTTGATGAAGGTAAGGCTGCCCATCTCAAGTGAGTTTTTGCAGTGTGCACAAGTGGTTATTAATATAGTTCACACTGTGCCATTGGATTATTAATGCATTGTTGACCAGCAGTTTTACAGCAAAAGTAATACAAGTGCAAGCATGAGTTAACTTTTTATTGTTTCCATGTTTGGGCTTGAAAGCACAAGTATGTTCTTGACCGACCACCATGGGTTAATACAATTCTCACTGTAGCATTAGATTATCTGTTACCTGGGAGCCTATCAGACTAGATCACAAGTTTCTTGAAAAAAATTATAAAATTCCCTAAAAATAGGATATAGATACAAAACTTCATTAGTTTGGTCTACTAATTTGTAATTTGTAATTCTTACTTGGTACCTTGGATAGGAACTACACTAATGTTAACCTTCCCAAGATGAAATCAGCTTGCCACACAACCTCTGTGATGAAGGACAGGGATCATACTTATGTGTCCAGCATCCATTTCCTTCTGTGATATTTTGACTTAATGGTCGTGAAGACATAAGTAGACTTGTCTTCTTCAGAAAGAAGATTCTTTGAAGCATCTTATTTTTGTGCTACAGGTGTATTTGCTTTGTTAGCAAAGGCCAATAGTTAGAAACTCACCCAAGGCCAAGAGTGATAATCTAAAAGATTAAAAATAAATCTAGTTGAAAATAAGTTCTCCTTTGTTTGAATTATTAGGGCATATTGTCTATATAACATATGTAGCCATATGTGTTAAAATACTTACATACATGTGAAGTATTTAAATTTATTTTTAGAGAGGGAGAGAAACATCAGGGTGTGGTTGCCTCTTGCACGCCCCCATCTGGGGACCTGGCCCACAACCCAGGCATGTTGAACCAGGGACCCTTTGGTTTGCAGACTGGGACTCAGTCCACTGAACTACACCAGCCAGGGCTAACCTATTTTTTATTGTGGTAAAAACACATGACATAAAATACACTTTCATAACAATCTTTAACTGTACCGTATAGTAGCGTTAACTATATGCAGGTGGTTGTACAAGACACCGCTGCAACCTTTTCATCTAGTTAAAACTGAAAGCACATCCCTTGGCCAGTTTTCCCTTTCCCTCCTCCAGCCTCTGGCATCACCGTTCTATCTTCTGTCCCTAAGAGTGACTGCTCTAGATTCCTCATACACGTGGAATCGTCACATTTGTCTTTTAGAGACTGACTGACTTCACTTATTGTTCTCAAGGTTCATCCACTTAGTAATATATGACAAGATTTGCCTTTTTTTCAAAGGCTGAGTAATATTCCATTCTGTCTGTATGCCACCTTTTCTTTACCCATTTATCAAATGATTATTTCTACCTCTTATCTGTTGAGAATAATGATGCAAGAATCTCTTCAGGATCCCATTTTCAATTCTTAGATTATACCTAGAGGTGGGATTTGTTGGATCATGTGGTAGTTCTATATTTATTTTTTGAAGAACTTTCTTCCTAACAGTGCTCAAGGGTTCTAATTTTTCTACATCTTCACCAACACCTGTTATATTCTATTGTTCCTTCTTCTAAGGGGTATGAGGTGATACCTTACCGTGTTCTTGATTTGCATTTTCCCAACAGATAGTGATGTTGAGCATCTTAATTGTATGCTGCTTGGCTATTTGTGCAACTTCCTGAAGAAATGTCTGTTCACATTCTTTGCTCATTGCTTAGGATTTTTGTGGTTGTTGAGTTGAATGAGTTCTTCTAGGCATTTGAGTATTTTGTGCAAGATGTATCTTTTTTTTTTTCCCCTTTTAACTTGCCAGTGTCTCCCTGTTTTATCTGAACTACAATGATATTTTGTCTGAACTGCTATAATGCTATAGGGTTAAGGTTGGGATTTCTCTGTAGTTCAGTCTGCAGTGTTAGGATATCTCTATATTTCTATTTCTCAGAATACCTGGAGATACTTATATTTCATTAGTAACTGCTTTTTAAAGCTAGAAGGCAGGAGAATGGACTAGAGATTGTTAACACAGTTTTATTGATTTTCAAATAAGAAATCTGAAAGAGTTTTGCTTGAAGCCGCTTCCTCAGTTATTGGATTAGTAGCACAATTGGGAGTGGAATCCATTCGTGGGCAACTTATATTGTCACACAATTTTCTTAGGGAATTAATCTTGTTTTATAAAATCCTCAGTTTAGAATATGAGCAAGAAACAATGTTTAGTGAAATTATACTAGATGAACAAAGTGTATTACTAATTTTAGGTCTTGAACATTGGAAGCTAACTTCTCTTACAGGCTTGAAGTGATTGACCAATTTGCTGTTTCATATTTTAAGAAGCTCATTAATGCCCTAGCTGATGTGAATCAGTGGATTGAGCACCAGCCTGCAAACTAAAGGGTCACCAGTTTGATTCCCAGTCAGGGCATACGCCTGGGTTGCAGGTCAGGCCTCTCGTTGGGGGTGTGTGAGAGGCAGCCGCACATTGGTATTTCCCTCCATCTCTTTCTCCCTTTCTTCTCTTCTTTCTGAAAATAAATTAATGAAATCTTTTAAAAACTCATTGGGAATGTTTTAACAACATTGAGAAGGAAAAATATCAATTTAGCATTAAATAATAAAAACAAATTACCGGATGTTGTGTGCTCTGTACTGTATGTGCATTGCCTATAATCATTTGAAGGTTTTATCAGTTTCATTTTCCATATTAGAAAATTAATGCTGAGTAAGGCAAATAACTATCAATTAAGAATTTGGAGAATAGGGATTGAAGTTTATGTCTGCCTGGTTCTAAATCTCATATGGTTTTTTCACTATGTGGTGTTGCTTTTAGATACTTAGTGATGTGGAAGCTGATGATTCAATGGTATTCAATGGTATTAAGTGCAGAGCATAATTTTTCTGTATCTGAAATCTGCTTTTTGGACAAAACTGAACTTTAGTTTTAAAAAATTTTGTTGATTTTTTTTGGGGGGTAAGGAGAAAGAGGTTGGAGGGGGACACAATTTGATTTGTTATTCCATTTATTTATGCATTCATTGGTTACTTCTGTTTGTGTTCTGATCAGAGATCGAACCTGCAACCTTGGTGTATTGGGATGGTGCTGTAGCCAGTTGAACTGGCCAGGGCTAAATTAAATTTGTTTTTCTTAAATTATCTTAAAAGTTAGTAGGATTTGTCATTTTTCTTACACATTTGAAAGATTGAACATAGCATATTTTTTCATTGCCCTATGTAGTTAGAAATCTTGAATTTTAGGTTTTCTCACTTAATCCATTTTTTAACTTGAATGGGCATTAGTATGTAGTCATCTTAGATTTAGGTGAAACCTAGATAAAAGCTAAATTTTTCTATTATATGGGTATACCCTAGAATAGCATAATTTTGCATGTTATTTTAAGTTATGATAAAGGCCCATTATTTTGCTTACTGGTTTTCCATGATTTTATGCCCACTTAAACCGATATATTTCAGGGAAGGATTTTTTGTTTTTGAGCAAGCACCAGACTAACACTTGATGTTTATTTTCTTGTTGAATTTCATCTCCCTGTGAGGGGAGCACATGTATTGGCTCCATTTTACAGGTGAGCAAACTGAGGCCCAGAGAGGTGAAACCCTTTTTAAGGCTTTGCAAGTACCAGCTGACTCAGCAGTTTTCTCTTACTTTAGGGAATGATCTTTTCTTGCCTTCTCCCTTATGGAAGTAAAATACTCACCAATTATTTCATATTTTTATGAATTACATAATTTGATTTACTGAAGTATTTTTTTAACTTAAAGAATTTCTTTTTGTGTTTTATATAAAGTAGAAAATTTAATCTGTGGTCTAAAAGTGAGATGTTTTAAATTAAAGGTTGGCAAATTATAATTCGTGGACCTGCTTTTATTTTTGCTTTTAAGTTTTATCAGAACACTGTCATGCCCCTTCAGTTCTATATTTTCTGTGGCCACATTCTTGTTCCAGTGGTGTATGTAGTTAAGTACTTGTGACAAAGACCATATGGGCATCAAGCCCAAATTTTTAAATGGCCCTTTAAGAAAGTTTGACCAGCCCTTTTCTATATATAATTTTTTCTTATTGTTCCTCTCTACTAAGATTGAAGAATAAGGTGCTGGTTCTTTCTTTTCACCATATATTACTACTTTGTTTATTTATTTTTATTTCTTTTACATTGTTACTTTTAACATTGACTCAGGGTCCAGAATGTATTGTGGGCACTGTAATGAAAATGATATTACTGGGTGTTTGTTTCACTGGTGCATTTGAAAAGTGTAAGAGTAGGTAATGTTGCTTTAATGGAAGTGTATTTTTCCTTTAAGAAAAACCTCCACATATTGAATTGTTATTACTGTTTGGGGAAACTATAGATAATAAGAAAGAAAGGCATTTAATTCATGGTTGTAGACTTGCGGTCAGATGTTGTGGGAAGGTAGTGGTGGGAGGCCAATTAACTTGGGTGGGAATCCCAGTTCTCTACTTATTTGGGTATGTATGACTGAATAATTTCACTTCTAAACTGTTTTTTGTTTGTTTGTTTTACTTTGTAATATCTTTATTTAGTACATATTAATTGCTTACTGAGCACTGGATACAAAGCCGAAGAATAATTTCTATTTATTATTTTATTAAAAAATTTCTTTTTTGTTTTTATAAGCATTTTGTATAGTGTTATGCTACCTTAGCTTGTGTTAAATAGGATGTTCAAAACCAAGAAAACTTGGGACATGAAGTTTTCCTTGTTTGTGTTTATTCATGAATTTACATTTTATTGTTGAACATGTAATAACTCTCCCTTGGGTGGTTTAAATTTAAATACAATTTTACATTGTGGAGTTCATTTTCTAGTTGAACATGAAATAAACTTGCTCACATTAGAGAATATAAGCTTTTAAAAAAATGAGGAGAAAAGCGCATATTAAAATTCCCATTAGGGGGCACTATTACCAAGCTTAGGAGACGTGGAGACTAATTTGCTTTCTCAGACATGCAACCCGAGGCTTGCTAAAAGGGAAAAATATTTCCATCTGATAAGATTCAGATACTGTTTTATACAACTGAATTCCTTAACTATGTTATAAAATGTACTGAATTAAACACAGGTTCAATAACTCACTGTCTTGTTTTTCAGTAGGCTAAATCAATTTAATATTGCAGGTGATACAAGAAGCCTACTTCATTCTGCATCAGAGCCAAATCCATAGTTTTCGTATTTGGAGCGGACAGATTTTTTATTCTGGTCTCTTTAAGTCAGTCCAAAGGATGATCCTTGGCTTTCAATTAAGTCTCATCCCAAAACGAAGCATGGAGACTATTGTACCACTAAAAATGCAATTACGGGAATGAATTGTTGCCTTAACTCAGGTAGCATTGATGTGTGCAGCTTTTGTAATTACTGAAATAATTCCACACATTGAAGTGATATACACACATGCAGCTTTTAGCTTTGTTATACATATTCAGGTACTTGAAATTTATTTTCTTTCTTATTACTCAAGTTTGGTGTTAGAGAAAGAAATACTATTGTAGACTGTTACACACAATTATTTTATCATTAACCATCCTGAAGAAAAGCGGTGGTGTAGTCTTAGACTTTCCAAAGGCTAAAGTGTGAATTGGCAAAATGTAATTAAAATAAAACGTATTCAGTGTAATTTTTCACAGCGTAGGTGTTATTTCTTGTATTACTGGGTTCAGAGAGTGTAGGTTTGTGTAGTTATATTATTTGCAATATTTTCTACACAAGTAAGCTGTATTTTAAGTTGGGAAAAATAGACCTCTGCTTAATTTACTTGCATCCTGAAGATTCACCTTTCTTAGTTTGCCTGTAGCCTGTACCCAGGGTGAAATTGCTGGGAGCCTCGCCAGTGCTCTTTGTGTTGCTTTTGCGTTCAGGGAGGTGTCGAGGGTCAGGGTAGAGAAAGCTTTTGATGTTTTTTTAGACAGATGGGGATATTTTGTGAGAAGGCATTTTGTGATGTTTACTTACTATGTATTATTTTCTATCTGTATGAATAGTCATTGAGTATTTTGATCTGCCTGACAGATTCGTTTTTCTAAAAATTCTGTTTCATCGCATTTTTCAAAAAGAGCTGTTCTTAGTAGAAATATTGGATAAGTTAGACAATTTTGGAGTGTGTTTTGAAACTTACTGGAGAAATAGGAGCATAGCATGTTTACTTTGTGACCTGAAGTCATTAAGTGGAGGTATGATAAAATGTTGCAAATACCTCAGGAAAAAATCTCAGTAATTCATTTCAGCTTTTATCCAGCAAATAAATTGAGTGGGTGGTAAAAAACATACAAAGATAAATCCTGGTTACTGCTTTCAAAGATTTTGAGTGGGAGATACAAGTGTGCAAATAAATAATTATGAAAAAGAATTGATACAAGTCTAGAACACAAAGGGAAAAAAATAATGGGAACACCTTGCTATGAGCTACTGATTTCTCCTAGGTGGTGCCTTCATTGAGACAGAGGGAAGCGGAAGTTTGCTTTTGTGGGTATGTCAGTTGCCTTTTAAAGTAATTTCTAAGGAAGTTATGTCTAATTCATATTTCTAGATACTCATAAATAAGAGACATCTCTAGGAATAAAAAATCTATGTAATATAGATTCAACTTGTTGTTCTTATTATTCAGAAATAATGATGTTTCTTGACAGTATTTTAAAATTTTTATGGCCATTTTTATGTCCAGTAGTATCGTAGTTGATTTTGAAGTCTAGGCTCTTTTGATATATGAAAGGACTCTTGACAATAATTTAGTGACATGTTTGTACATACTTGGGACCCATGCTGCACTTAGCTCTATTTGAAATATTTAGTAAATAGCCCTGGCTGGTGGCACAGTGGATAAGACACTGGCCTGTGAACCCAGAGGTTGCTGGTTTGATTCTCCAGCCAGGGCATAACCAGGTTGCAAGCCAGGTCTTCAGCCAGGTCCGTAGTTGGAGGCAGGTGAAAAGCAACCATGCATTGATGTCTCTCTCCCTTTCTGCCTTCCCCTCTCTTTAAAAAATAATAAATAAAATCTTTAAAAAAATATTTAGTAAATATTTTAAAATATTCATACATTTTAAATATTAAACAATTTCATACATATTTCATTTTAAATAAAACGTTGTGCTAGGCAGGTAACTAGAGAAGATCTGTATACTCAATTTGGATGTATTTCTCCTGGGAACTAAACTTTTGTTGTTTATGGTAGTATTTTTAAAAAATGTTAAACCATTCACATTTAATGATTTATTCTTGACATTCAGGGCAGTGAACTTCAGATTTTGCTTACTTAAAATATTTTGATTGCTCAGAAAACCTATGGTTTGTGATTTGAAACTAACTTAAAACCTTAAACTTCCTTTATATGTTCAGTTTTTGGTTGACTAAGGTGATTAGAATATAAGAAGTAAAATCCAAATGTGAAGATTCAGCCCTAGTATTTTTATGTCTTCTTTGTTCTTTCAGTTTGGGCGTCTCAGGATTTTATACATATAAGAAAGAGTAGGAATAAAGTCTAGCTTCACTTTGGAAGCTTAAAAAATATTTTTGTATTTAGTCCATGTTTTAAAACTTAGGGCTTTTTTTTTTTTTCTTTTTTTTTTTTCTTTTAAATGAGTTGAGAAACTCTTGTGCATAGAAGGCTATACTACTGAAAATGTGGTCAAGGTAAAAGATTTTCCTGCTTAAAGAAATTAAAGTGCTTTACACTACACCCTCCCTTGGTCCCTAAAGTGTAAGTGCTATGGTTTGGAAAGAAGCCAAGTAAAACCTGTTCAAATTTTGTGCAGACTTAAAGTAATACTTTAAGATTTGAAAATTACAGGTGGATATAGTACTTAAACAGTATTTAAAATTCCTAAGTTTCCCAAGTCTAAAAATGTAATCCTTAAATGACTATTTCCAGTTGTTTAAATTTTAATTAAGTTAAAGTTATCTTTTGAACAACAACAATGCTAGGTATACTAAATATTTAAATTTACTTCTGAACTTTAATAGCCATTAAAAATGGACTGTTTTGGCATTAATTAAAATGCCAGAAAGCTATAGTTACAGTGTGTGACCAAAGATCTTTGCTATTTCTGTTTCTTTTTTATTTTTCAAAAATTATCCTAACCAACACAAGTTTGCTTTCTGTCTTGCTCAGAAGTGCTACCCAACTTCTCTCCACAATTAAATATATCACCTAATCTGCAAGTTTTATAGATTGATGGGGTAATTATAATTAGATATGATGTTTTGGTGCCAATACTACGTTTTCCAAACTGCCCTTTATATTAAAAGAGTGGTACCTGAGTCATGCTAATGAAGTGTTTTCTTGGTTTGACATTCATCTCTCTAAGAGAAATTTTCCTATCTCTTGAAACATTTATCTGTTTGAGATTACTCTTCAGGGTTTACCTGGTAAGTAGTTTGAGTGGTAATTTCATACCTTTATCTGTCTTTCAACATGAGGATATTTTGCTGCCTTTTTTTATCAGTGATTATATCAGTAATGGGTATCTCAGCCCCAGTTTTCACTTTTGTGGAGGAGACCACAATAGAAATGTGTGTAATTCTTCTAGCAGGTGGGAAACTGAGGCCTCAAAGGCCCAAGTTTAAGATGAGTGGCAAGTCTTGAACTAGAAACCGCAGCACACCCACCTGATATGGAATGCACCAGTTCAGAAGGGCTCCCAGTAATCCCAGTTTGTGTCAAACCGTTGAGTGATACAGAGCGCTGCAGTTGTGACTGGTAGGCATGATGCAGTTACTTAAAAAGTACCTTTTGGTGTTAGGTACTATAAGCATAGCTGCAATTAAACGATTGCTGAATTTAACACTGGCTTCAGAAAACTTTCTTAAGCTGTGCGTGTGTGTACACTAGGGACTAAATACAAGTAAAGGGCCATGTTAGTCTTTGGGTCAACAGAAAATTAATAGCGGTTGAGTATATATAGGCAGCACAGATACTCTAAATCCACTTAAACATTGCACATTAACACAGTCTGTATTCCAAGTACATGGAATAAAGAAATTAATTGGGCATATAGATTGATCTGGTTAGGTTCAGGGAAGAAAAATATATTCTTATTAATGCCACTGAATGCAATTACAAACAGGTTGAATAGGTGATTTAATTTGACTTCAGAAATCAGTGTCTGCTTGATGACACAGGAAGACTCTGGAGGCAGATGACTTAAACAGACAATACTGATAAAACCTGTCATGTGAATTTCCTTCTTTACACAGTATGGTTAAGTGGTCTGTTGTGCAGTGCTTCCAATCTGCCGGGACTGCCATCTGCACAGGCAGAGCGGCAGGAAGAGTATGGGCAGGAAACGGATTAGTTAGTTAGTTGTAAGGAATCTGTGAGCACTGGGTGCCACTCATGGAACGCAGAGCAGTTATTCCTTTGTAACTAGTGTAACTAGCTCTGTACTAGAGGCATGCAAAGCATGTACCTCTCACAGTCACCTTTTCGGAGCTCATGGTACCTGTGCTTGAGACCAGCTAGGAAGTCCAGGGACAGGAACGGGACAGTGCTTCACTTATTTTCTCTCTTCTTTTGATAGAATCTCTTTCCTGCTTCAGTGTTTGGCACCATTATTGAGGTCGATGTAATAATCCTAGTGTTTTTACTTTGCCTAAATGGGATCTTTTGGAAATAAATTATGATATACGTAAAGTAAGTTTCCTGAGAAATCTTCAAGTACTTTTTAAAAAGCCAGGAAGACTTGTAGATGAGAAAATTGCTTTGAAATCTTGTAAGATTTTGAAGATTATAAGCAACAAGGAACCATCTGATGGAGAATTTGTGTACAAGAGGAGTGACTGGCAGAATCTAACCTGTATACCTTTGTCACTGGATACCTCTCATTTGAACCTGTGGCTTATAACTTAAAATAGTTCTTTTTGTGTGCGTATGGTTACCTTTTTGAGGCAAACATAGAAGCTCTTATAAACTGAACTGTGAGTCACCTAGTACCTCCTTAGGAATGAACATAACCTTAGATGAAGGGCTAATAATCCAGAGTCACTGCGGATTCTGTGGCTTTACCAGCCATGGCTCCAGCTCTAAAACGTTTGAAAACAGCTCTCTCTTTAAAAAACTTTTTGGACAGAGAATTGTCTTATCAGAAAACTTGAGTAACTTAAGCAGATCTGTAACTGTGGGCAATCAATAACAGTTTTCGCTGATACCAGGAAGTAGATGAAGTAGTGCAGTTGTGGTAATGAGTACCATATACGATAAGCCTGAGCCGCCTGGGTTTTATTAGGCTGCTTGATACGTTGATCACAATGTTATTTCAAGGCCTGTCTGTTTAAATTGCTAACTTTTCTTGTCATCTTTGTGATTTAGATTGTGATTTCTTTCACTGCAAAGAGATTTAACAAGAGGAAATAAAAAGGCCCTGGCCAAGTCAAAAATTCTACAGAGGTACAAGTTAACAACTAAGCAAACCATTCAATGAGAAACTCTGTTAAATATAAAATTTAAAGAACTTTGAAAGTATAGTAGTTGAATATTGAGTTCAACTAATCTCTTTATTTTTGCTTGGATCATAATTACACTTTTGTTTATCATGTGGTAGTGAAGTACTATAATGATGTTTGGTATAATTCAATTAATGTGTGATATAAATATTTGCATTCAAAATATATATTTCATGTTTTGAAAATGTAGTACTGCTATCAGTTTCCTTTTAACTGGTATTAAGTGGTTTTAATGAACATCTTTGAGGATTTACAGAAAGATTTTTAAGCTATTTCACTCATAATGAATGAATTACACTAATTATAGAATTTAATTTGTTTGATAAATTGTCCCACTTTATCTTTGAACTTGAAATTTTAAACTTTAAAGCAGATGAATGAAAATTTTAGACATTAAAATTAACAGACTTCCCTTCCACTGAGTTTCTTTACTATCGATGTAATTTGTTATAGGTAGTTAATGGTATCTTTGTTACATATTTAAGTAAATGTTTTGGCTTGGGAGAATAAATTTTCATTTTGACTAATAAAGGGAGATTTAGTAAATGTAAGATATTAAATTGCTATTAGCATAGTAATAATTAAATGCTGTTTTGAATATTTACATGTAAAATGTTCTATACATTAATTCATGTGCTCATTTTACATTTTGATTATTTGAGTACTCTTGTAACTGTTGTAATTTGGCTGGAAGTTTCCATGTGCTAGTGTAACTTTTAAGCCTACTTAGGCTGACGTAAGATGTCCTTCTTTTAAAAGATTTATTTATAATTTTTAGAGAAAGGGGAAGGGGTGGGGAAGGCAGGGAGGGAGTCAGAGAGGGAGAGAAACATCCATGTATGGTTGCCTTTCACCTGCCTCCAGCCACGGACCTGGCTGGAGACCTGGCTTGCAGCCTGGTTATGTGCCCTGCCTGGAAATTGAACCAGCGACTTTTGGGTCCGAAGGCCAGTGCCTGTCCTCTGAGCCACCAGTCAGGGCAAGATGTCCTTCTTTTAATAATGTGATTTGCTCCTGGCAGTGAGAGGAGTGTACCAAAGTGACAGTAGCCTTTTTGTTTTCACTGATAAGACAAAGGAGAAAAGTATTAAAAATAGGAAAGATTGTACACCAGGAGTTTGGAATATTCTAATTTGGGAAAATTGGGTAATAGTCCTTCATGTTTTAGAGTATGTGACTCATTGAGGAAAGATGAACTTGTGTAAAAGGCAGAGACATAGATTTCAGAGGAAGTATGTGATACAAGCATGGGAAAATGAGAAGATCTGTCAATCTGAACAAAGACTTAGTTCAGGGGAACGGTCTGAAATGGTCATAATAAATGGGTCAGATCATGGGAGGCTTGGAAAAGAAGCTTAAGACTGGGAAGCAGTTGTGAGCCATCTAGGTTCACCAGCAGAGGTACGATAGTATGAAATCAGTATTTTATGGCAAGAGGCAGGAAAACATGGATAATGAGGATTAGAGTGAAAAATAGGTCATTGCAATAATGATGAAAAGGTGAATGTTAGAGAGAGAGAGATGGAAGAAATGGCAAATTGAGTTCAACAGTATACATACGTTTTTGAGGATTTGACTTCATGTATCAAACAACCTCAATATCTGACATATTTTGGAATAATTAAATCCTTGTTTGTTATTTCTTTTCCTCTTCAGTTGTTTTTTAAAAGCACCTGTTCTATGCTAACAAAATGTCTGGTAAAGCAGATGGGTATAGAAAATGTAAGTAGTGGATAACCACCAGTAATATGTTAAGTCAGCAAGTTGCTTGGGCTGTTTTGGAATTACATATATTGTTTGGAATAGTCAGTATGCGATACAGATGTGAATTGATATTTTTAGGGCTGTCTTAAGAGAGAATCTTTGTTCTCTGGAAATCTACTTCGCTTCTCCAGCATAATAGTCCTTTTATGGAATCAAATGCCTTAAACTATTGTGCCTTGTCGTAAGGATGGTTTTTCCCACTTGCTGGAGTCATTCATTCATTTAACAGGTCTTTGCCAGATGTTGATGGGTAACATAATGAGCAGTGGAGGAGAGAGACAGTAGGCAGTTAAATAAAATATTTACACCTTGTGCTAAGTATTGTGGAAGAAGCAAACTGATATTCTAATGGGTGGTACCCACCTTTAACAGGTTCTGTCACAGAGTCTCTGGAGGCATATGAGGTGGTGCACTCAAAACCTAGAATTTCTTTTTGTCTTTTTTCTTTTTTTCTTTGAAATAAAATACATTTGATTTCTGTGCATGCAGAGTTCTCTTTTTTTTTTTTTTTAAATAAGGTTTACATTTATTTCTATACTATATACTATACATCATGTGTCTGAGAAAACCTGGAATTTCTTAAAAATTGTATCTTTATTCTTACATGCTTAAACTTCAGTATTTTACCTTCAAAAGACTATTTGACTCAGTACACCTATTGGGACATTTTTTCCCATTACTCAAAACAGTTTTTGAACTTGTTCATTTTGATGTCTTCTGGTACTTGTGCTGTTTTTTATTTCACCTCCCACATGGGCAAAACATTGTCCTTTGAGGACCTTTTTACTGGGGAAACAAACAAAAAAAAGCCACAAACCAAGAGTCCAGGGCCGGTCCTGAGATGGGAATGAGCTGGGCATTGTTCAGCAGTTGGCAGAAAGCTGATCTCTGACTAGGTCCTGCTAAATGAGAAATGAAGGTGATGTGTTGTTCAGAGTATTACAGGAATTTATTTGGTTTTTATGCATCAGAGCAGCAAGAGGCTATTGACTGAAGGATTTTAAGTTATATGTAGTTGAATTGATGATGTATAATTTTGTGACTTAATCAGGACTTTTCTTGTTGATGTTGCACTTGAAATATTTGTGGAAAGTGAGCTTGGTGGTTGAATTCATTGGCTATAGTGTTTTTCCAAGAAAGTTTATCCATACTCCTAGATAAGCTTCATAAATAACTTTCTCCAGCACCTTTTTATTTTATTAAGTTTTTTATTTTGGTATTAATATATGTTATATATTGTGTGCCTTAATATGCAACTCTTCCCGCAGATGAAACATTTTCTTTACCTACATGCGACACCACGTTGGACATGCTTTGGGGTGGGCGTCTGCGCCGCCGGGAGCCCGCCTCTGGCAGAAGAGGGAGCCGATGTGGAGGGCACTCACGGCAGCGCACGAGCTTTCTCGTCGGGAGCGTTTGGCACAGCAGTTAGCTTGCCCAGGCGATGCTGCCCAGTGTCGCCGGCCTCTTCTGTCTTCTCTGCAAGTGCGTTTTAGGGGTACCTACATCTTTGACCACTGACATGGAGCGTGCTACCAGTACGGGAGCTACATACCGGCATAGACCCTAGGAAAGTATTTAAGCGATGAAGAAAATAGGATTGAAATAATTTACTTCAAAATAGCCTGAATAGCTTACGCGTTTTCTTTAGAATGTTGGAAACGTTTCACCTTTTAAATGATTAAAGTGAAGAAAATAGGAATAGATATACTGAAGTTTTAAGGCATTCCTTTGATTACCCTTTTTGCAGTTCTTAAACTTTTGCATATTGGCTCCCAGAATCTCCTGTTTGCGGACTAAGCTCACTCTCCTTTGTAAAGCAGCAGCTGTGTATGAAGAGTTTATGTGAGTAAGGTAGATATTTTTCTAGTTATTGGGAAGAGCATAGCAATAACAGACTTCCTTTTTCTTCTACTTTTTAACCGGGGAAGATCTTTAAAAAGTGAAAGCCTTGAAAGGTAGCCTTGGGAAGGCAGTTGTCTGTGAACGTTGTCAGCGTTGTCACCCTTACTGTTGCTCTATCGGTGATGGCAACATTAGTACCACAGTTGTAATTCCGAATGTTCATTGAACACTTCTGATGAGCCAAACATTGTGCTCAGCACTTAACATGCATTCACTTGATCCTTGTGGACTCTTCATGAAATAAGTGCTGTACTGTTGGTCCAAGCAGTAAGTGGGTATGGCCAAAGGGCTGGTGTAGGAAATAACTTCAAAAGAGAAGTCAGGTCACTTCCACACTGGGTCAAACTAGTGGGAGTTGAGCTGCAGCCTGCCTCTCTGCAACCGTGCCAAAACCTGGTCTTGTTCCTGGGTAGTGGGTTATCCTGTTCCCTCGCCTTCCTCCTCACCCCCTGAGGATGAAGTCCTTTTGTTTCAGGACTCTGGAAGTTATTTTCAGACATCCCCCTGCCCCATATCCTGGCTGCAGGCTCTCATGGGCCACATGGGTCACCTGCTTATGCCCTGGTGGTACTTACCAGACCATATATGTGTATGTGAATTTCTTAATTTGAAATAATTTTAGATATACAGAAGTTGCAAAGAGTTCTTGTATACCCTTCACCCAGCTTCCCGTATATTGGCACCTTATGTATAACCGTGGTGCATTTGTCAAAACTAATAATTAGCATAATAATAAATACCATAACTAAACTACAGATTTTATTTCGATTTCTCCAGTTTGCTCACTCATGTTCTTTTTCTGTTCCAGGGTCCAGTTCAGGATACCATATTGCATTTAGTTGTCATGGTCTCTTTGGTCTCTCCAGTCTATGTCTTTTCCTTGATTTTCCTGACCTTGACACTTTTGAAAAGTACTCTTATTTTGTCCATTGTCAATTTAGGGTTGTCTGATGTTTTCTTATGACTAGATTGAGGTTATGCATTTTGGGAAAGAATATAAATAAAGTGTCCTTATTACCACATTATCTCAACATATTTTAGCACTGGCCATGTTAACCTGGTTCACTTGCTTCAGGGGGTGATTTCCAGGCTTCTCCACAGAAAAGTCACTGTTCCTCCTTAGAAGTGGGCTCTGAAGTCCAGTGCATTAAGAGGAGAGGAGTTAAGTTGCACCAACTGGTGGGAGGAGTATCTAAGACTTTCTGGCGATGGGTGAAAAACAACCCAGCAATTGATAAATATTTTGAGGACTATCAGACTATATTTAAATTAGCTTTTCAATTATTAATTCACTTTTACTGCACTAGATGCTCGTTGAGCTTAGGAGCTAAGACTAATTTGTTATTTCCCTTGTATGCAGAACAGTGGCATATGTTAAAAGCTCAAAAAATATTTGGCTAGGACTGAAAAAAAGTGTGAATTTCATACAAAACTAATTAAACTTGATCCTGTAGGTAGTGGAACACTATTAATAGTGTTTGTGAGGAAAAAAAGTTTAATATTGTAGTTTTTTTTGTGATTAGTAAATACATTCTTTCCTAATTTTATTTTAACACAATATTTAGAATTATTTTTTCTTCTTAGCTTTAAAAGAGAAATGATTAGAATAAAGGATTTTAACAAAGTAAATTTAGACTAGAAGTCTTATTTTATGATTAAAGATAGATGGTTAAATGTTTTGAGCATACTTTATATTTAGAAGGGTGGACTTAACTTGGGAAAGCATATAATTTCCAAGTAAATTAGCAGTGATAGAAAATCCCTTCCCATTTCTCAAAAAGGTGTTTAAAAGTGCCAGTGTTAAGTTTAACCTAGCTATTGCATTAAAAATGGAACTCTCTGAATCCTAGGTGTGCTAAATTTAACTTCCATTTGAGTAACCATTTTACTTATTGATGCTTTTCTGGCTTTTCCTTGTAATTGTATAAATCTTTCTTTTTTTTTTTTTAAAGAATGCTGGTTGATCCACCAGCAACAAGAACAGTAAGCCATGCTTGCATTTGACCATTGCCATTTTTTGCTAAGTAGTAGCTAAAAGTGAAGAGGAAGTTTGAAGGAGAACTTAAAGACTTTAGGAGATTGATAATTGAGTTTTACTCTTGTTTCCCCTGCTGTTGTCAGCAGCCCCCACAGATGAATTTCCTCACCTGTCTTTTCCTTGAGTAGTTACGCAGTTCTTGCCATACTGATTATCAATGGCTACTTAAGACTGTTAAAATACTCTGCTTTTTTTCTATTTCGTTATTTCCATTAAAAACAAAACGAAACACATTGTTATTTACCATTGATCTTAAAGAGTCCTTGACCATAGAAGAGAATAATCAGAGCACCTGTGTGTTCATTGAACTGTTTTGGGGAAATTTCAGAAAAAAGTTTTTAAGCTTAGAGAAGTCAAATGTTGAGTGTTTTGCTGATGACTAAAATTGTTGGAAAATCGAACTGTGACTGGATGGAAATTAAATGAATATTATCAAAGCCATATATTTTTGTAATTCATAACATGATAGAGTGGGGTCACTTAGGAACAGTGAACCTATAACTCAGTTTAGGTATATACGTGCCTCTGTGTGTGTGTGTGTGCGTGTATGTGTAAAAATTATTTATATATTTAAATAAATTCTTAACAGCCCCACTTCTGTCCCTTGCTAAGATGAACTATTGTTATTAACGATATCTTTTCATCTCTCAGAAAAATACTTAAAACAGTGAAATTTAGGGATTGGAAGCATTAAAGAAGTATCTGATACGAGAGATTAGGATTTTTCAAAATGGGAAGCAGATTGTTGGTAGAGAGGTTTTGAAATAAAGGCTACTCTTGACCAACGATGCTGAAGGTGCAGAATATATTAAAAGTTCATCTTTTAGTTTCAGTTTCCCCATTTGTAAAATGGAGATAATTGATACATCTTAGCGTATATTAGTTGTAACCATTTTGTTGAGGAGTTTGGCCTTTATACATACCATTGACAGTGGGCAACTATGAAGAAGGCTTGTGAGAATTACAGCAGTGTTACCAGACTGCAGGAAAACCTGTCAGAGAATTGGTCATGGGAATGAAGAGAGGGTGTAGATATGAGAAATTTGATGTTTAGTGAGTAAAGGGGTCATTCCCATTGGTGAGTGACAGCTAACTTGATTTGTAGACTATGCTTGTTAAGATCTGGAAAATTTTGGCTTAAACTCATTTTAAATGAAATGTGTCTGGTTTACTTCTTTGAATAATCAACCATGTCAGATTTATTTTATATCAAATCGATCAACTTGTTAAAGCTATGATAAAAATAACTTTTATTAGTTATTTCATAGGTGAAATCATAGCTGCCTAGTAGCCATGCTAGTGGCCCTCAGGAGTGGTATTTGAGACATAGGCTCTGCAGTTAGACAAAGTTACTGCATTTGAATCTGGTCTGATATTCACTGCGATAATACATTTACCCTTTAGGGTGGTTCTGAGGATTAAGTGAAAATGTATGTATAGAACATAAAGATAATGAGTGGTATAAATTGTTATTTTTTACAAAAGCATAATTTTAGGCACATTTTGGGCCCAATTTTAGGTTCATTGGATGTCTGGAGGCAAATGAAATGTATAGGGTCTTCTACCACAGCATAACTTAATCAGTTGAAATTATGCTTATCAGATTTCAAGATCAAGAGTAGACTGATTTGCATTGTATAATTCAGTGTAATCAGAGCAAGTAAAAATTGAGATTTTTAAACACCGTGATATTTAATAGGAACAAATAAAGGTTTAGGCCCTGAGGGAAGAAACATAAACCATTACTAATTCAGTGAGGAAGGACAGGCTCAGCTAGAGGTTTCCAATAAGGGGGGTTAAAAAGTAGGTATGTAACAAAGTGCACTTTAAGGAATAGGGACAGGGACTTGGGTGCAGGTAGAGAAGGTATGGTCATCCTGACAATTCCATTGTAACGGACAGACTCACTGGTGGAGGGAACGGCAGTGTTCCCAGCCTGCAGGCAGGTGCTTCCGTGTTGCTAGTAGAACGGAGGTGGAACGCCAGCGCCGCCGGCATTTGGGTCTGTGACGGCAGCGGTGGGTCTTCAGTGTCCCTTAGTGTGCAACGAGGCATGCGTTTAACATACGTATATAATTTTCTAAAAACCCAAAGATGTCTTTGGAAAAAAAATAAAACAGTTATCCAGGCCCAGTATTTCCTTTAGAGCAGCAGCAGTTTCAACCAGTGTGTCTTGAGAACTTTTAAAACATGCAATAATACACTGACCTCTTTTCCCCTAGATTGTCCAATTAAAAAGGACAACAGCCAACACAACGGCAGCTGTCTGGCTTGAATGAATCAAAGCCTATTTTTTTGGTCAGATTGACAAAATGTATGTATGTGTATTTTTTGGTGTGCCACATTAGTAAAGAGTTTATGTGTGCCGTGATATGAAAACAGTTGAAAACCGCTGCGTTTGGGGGAGCTGCACCCCTTGGAAAAGCTGCAGTGAGCCGCCCACTTCTGTGCCCTTGTAGTGCGGACAGGCTGTGAGGGGGCAGGCGTGGTGTGCAGGGCCTCCTTGTTCGGCTCCGTGCTGTGTCTGCCTTATACAGCGTGTTTCTTTAACAGAATTGGTTTCTGTGCTTTTCATTCGGTTTTGGAGCCAAGGTGGTTCTGCCTCATGTATTTTGTAGTCATATTTACCCTTCATTAGTTTTACCCTCACAGATTATTTTGATTGTTTTTTTCTCAAGAAGGGTAAGTAGTGATGAAATACATGGGTATCTAATAGAAATTCAATGTCATGCTAGCAAAAGTCTATATTGTAAGTATTCTGAAGCTTTGGTCATAGAACTCTATATTTTAGGCAAAAATAGCAAATTATTTCAAGAAAGTTCATGTTGTCCTAGGAAATCTGACCTTTGATGCAGCCATGAAATATGCTTATCCTTTTATCGAGTTTTAGTTATTATTCCTATTAATTATATTAGAGCTAGAAAACTTGGAATAGTGTCAGGCAAGAATCAGTTACTAGTATTTGTGAGAGGGATATTTCTAAGCATCCTATTTTTAAAATGATTAATTTATTCATATATAGGGTGCTCACGACCAATTGGCAATAACTTTGCATCTCCTTATTTCACGTGCTTATTAATGAAAAGCTATGTTTCTAAGGTTATGATTTAACATTGTTTCAGATATAAAATATTAACTTTTGAGAGCAACTGTCATGTCGAAGGAATATGATGTTAGAGCAACCATAATTTCTGGGCTGCCTACAGGGAGAACTGCTAGGAATTGCGGACTTCAGTAACATCCCTTTACATACAGTTGGCAGCATGAAGAAGGTTTATGATGCTGATCCTGATGTTGCCACACCAACAAGGAAAACGCATAAGGTACACAAGAATTGCACAAGTCCGGATGTTGTACACAGAATCCAGGAGATCATCAACAAAAACCCCGGAAAGTCACTGCGCCCCATAGCAAGAGAACTGCAGGCGTTGGATGCAACGGTTCACAAGATTATTGCTGAAGATACCAGATACAGATCGTATGTTCTTAGAAGGGGCCAGTTTATGACACAGCAGACAAAGGAAAGGTGCTTTTAAAAAGCAAGGACACTACTAACAACATTGAAAAATCCCAAAGGGAAAAAACCTCTGATTTTCTTTTCTGATGCAAAGCATTCTCAGCAGGACCAAATAGTCAACAGAAGAAACAACAGGTGGCTCTGTGAGAATCTTAATGAAGTCCCAATTGTCATGAAAATGAAATTTCCTGCTACAGTGATGGTGTTAGGTGTTGTCAGCAATGAAGGAGATATCATGACCTTGCATTTTTTTCTGCAAGGCTTGAAAATTGACTGCTGATGTTTACCTTGATGTTTTGAGAGAAATAGTTGTACTATGGATGAAGCAAATTAAAAATGGACGTCATTTTATCTTCTAACAAGATGGTGCATTAGCACATAATGCCAAAAAGGTGCAAGAATTTCTCAGTGTCAACGTTCCTAATTCTGGTCAAAGGAAACTTGGCTGCCTAGTTCACCAGATGCAAATCCTTTAGACTATTATGTATGCAGCATTTGTGAGAGAGAAGTTAATAAATATCATTCCAATAAAGAGTCTGTTAAAGCTAAGATTGAAAACACGATGATGTCCATGGATTAAGAAAAGTTAATGAAAGCATGTTCAAGATTCCGAAGTTGAATTGAGTTTATTTTCGCAGCAAATGCAGACTTTTTTTAACAATTAAAAAAATAATGACTGTTTATGTATTTACGTATAAGAATAAATTTATTTCAAGATATAACACTTTTGTGGTATGTTGTTTATTTTACTAAAATTTTGTCACTTTATTGCACACACTCTGTAGACTATACCTCCATGAGGTAGTTTCACCTTCCTTTGAAGTAAGGTGTGGCTATTTTCAGACCCATTTTTCTAGAATTAAACCAAGTTTTAATTCACTTTTCTAATGGCATCACCCACAATGTAATAATGAACAGAGAATCACATTGCTGCATTGATAACTGGCCCATTGATAATTGGCCTGCTAGGTCAGTTCTTTAAATGATTACATATTTTGAGGTCAAGTTGGATAATGACGTATCTGTGAATGTCAAGAATCCACTGTAGTTTAGTTTAAATTAAAAAAAAATTTTTTTTTACATAATGTGTTTTATCTTTGAACCTTTCCTCTTCAAGACACAGGCTCAAAATAAAGAGATTAAACCAACAACTGGAAGGAAATTTGCACTGATGATAGACACTAAGCAGTAACTTACCAAGGGAACAGTCTGCAAGCATTAACAGCTTGTCAATGTGAAATTACTGGCCCACATATATAAATGTTTTATAACTGTCTCCTAAGTAATACATGCCTATGTTTCAAAAATTCAGTAAATGTAAAGTGAAAATGAGATGTTCCTTGCTCCTGTACCCCTCACAGAGACGTTGCCGCTCTTCCCAGTTTATGTATCTGTCCTTCAGAGGGTAGTCTGTGCATACACAGGCCTGTTACACAGAAAGATACATAAGCTCACATTTTCTACACAAATGGTAGCATTCCCTGAAAAATATGTCTGGGAGATTTTCCTTGCCTGTTCGTACAGAGTTTTTCATACATCTTTATAGATGGATGGCATCCCACTGAATGGATGCACAGTATTTTAATTATTCTCCTACTGGTAGGCATTACATTTTAAAAATCTTTTTGTAGTACGTATTTCTGTAATAGGTGTAGGGAGATGTATTAACCAAATCCCTTATAGTGTAATTTCAAAGTAAAGAATTGTGAGCATTTTCATTTTTGATATTGCTAAGTTTCTCCATTCTGTTTGTACCAGTTTAAACACCCATCAGCAATGTACAAATGTGCCTGCTTTCCCTCCATAGTGCCTGTCAAATTCAGGGTGCTATAAAATATTTCACTCTTTGCGTATCTGAAGGGTGCGAGTTGGCAGAACAGCCTGGTGGTGGTGTTTGAGACACCGTTTAAATGATGAAAGATTTAGTGTGTAGCAGGTAGGAAATGCAGCATTTTTTAGTATGAGTTAAATAACAAAAAGCGCTTGAGTAACTATATTAGGAATGTCCCTGGGACTTTTTAAGCACATACTCTCCCCTGCCAAAAACTAGGTTTGTAGAAAATGGGGGAGTGAGTTAAAACCAAAAGGTGCCATTTTGGTCTTGAATTGAAGTCCACTATTAGCGGCACTATCAACATGTAGTATTGATGTGCACCATGGATGCAGTGTGCAGATGGCTTATTTATAAAGGGAAAGGGAAAGTCCTATAACTTCCCAGTGTAGTCGTTTGGCCCATGTTGACTCTGATCAGGAGTTGTTATCAAACTTAGTAATGTAGCAAACTATATTTGCACTAGGCTATTATTGTTTGATCTAAGAATACTGGGAAATGAAGTTTACCCGAATAATAAGCAATGGGGTTCAATTTAGTTTCAGAGACACAACACTAGCACTAATTTTGGTCAGAATTACTAAGGATTTAGCTACGATATGTGTTCATATTGCTTTCACATTTTATGTGCTAACTGGCCTTTAATAGAGCCTTTATTACTGAAAATACAGCAATCTAAACAACCAGATCAGGAGCTAATACAATTAAAAATGTTTGAAAATAATTTTTTATTCACTTGCTTAATTTAGCAGATATACTTCAAGCATTTTCTACTTGTTTTTACTTTTTTCTTTATTTAAAATGAGTGTGAGCAGAACCAATTTTTTTTTTTTTAAGATTTTATTTATTATTTTCAGACAGAGGGGAAGGGAGAGAGACATCAGTGTATGGTTGCCTCTCACCTGCCTCCTGCTAAGGACCTGGCTGGAGACCTGGCTTGCAACCTGGTTCTGTGCCCTGGCTGGGGAATCGAACCAGTGACTTTTGGGTTCTCAGGCCGGTGCCGTATCCACTGTGCCACCAGCCAGGGCCAGAACCAATTTTTGAGTGAGTATTTGCTATATCTCATTATACTGAACATTGAGAATTATAAAAAAGGTAGGTTCTAATTAGATCACAATATGTCAGCCTAGAAATGGTGGTTAGGATCAAAGTAATGTTAATAGCAGTATGGAAGAATCATTAATAAATCTGGAACTCCCTTTCTTGGTCTTAGACATATCTGCTATAGCAATCTTTATGTAAATAAGTTGCCTCAGCTTAAAACTTTTTAAACTTCTTGCGAGTGGCTCTCTCCCACCCCCATTCCCAACAAGTGCTTTTGGTGAGGTTGAGGATAAAGGATTCCAGCACCTGTTCTGCCTTTTAATTGTATTAGCTTCCAATTTGGTTGGTCTAGAGCAATAGAGCAAGTGACGTTAATAGGCATAAGCCAGCTCTTTGCTTTTGCTTTAGGCCACGTGGCAGGTAGCAAAAGAATAAATGGGGGGCTTGTGTGGAGAAGGATCTGGGACTGGGTATCTTCCAAGAACAAGTACAGCTGACACTGGGTAATAAGTATGAACATGGAAATGATTTTAAACAAGTTAAGAATGATAGTGCTTATGGATAAGAAATATGTTACTGTGTGTGGGAGGAGCGGGTATGGCATTATCTGTCACTAGATGGCAGCCCCCTGGGATTTTCTGGAACGTGCTCTCTACATGCACGTTCTGTTGGTGTCTTTGTTTTACCCATGACCATTGAATTAAGTACAGGAAGTCTGACTTTCAGTGTGATTGGGCCATTTGAATTTTTAATAAATACGTACACAGTTTCCAGAGCTCTTGATTTCTGTAATAGGAGTACGTTAGTTCTAGTACAGTGTGTTATCGATGAACTCAGATACAAACTATATTTCCCAGTTCTTTTATATTATGTTTATTGTTCTTCGTTCTAAGAAATACTCATTGTAATTAATTGTTGGATGAAAGAATTTAACTTGTTCCTGCATTCTGCTGATGGGTATGTTTATTAATTCAGGAATACGTATTAATTTACAAATATAATTTCGATTGTTCCACCATCTACATTTTTACTTCCACACTGATAAGGCTAGAAAAATTGCTTTCACTTGTATCAATGAATTTTACACTGTATTTTACACTTTATATTACTGTATTTTAACAACTTTTTTGAAATTTAGTTCCTGTGCTATGTAAGTTATCCGTTTAAAGTGTACAGCTTGGTGCTTTCTAGTATATTTACAGATAGATACAGCCATCCCTATAGTCACTTTTAGAATATTTTCATCACCTCATAAACTCTGCACCCTTTAGCTGTCACCATCCTGTCTCCCAGTCTTCACCTCCAGCTTTAAGCCACCACTGATTTACTTTCTGTTTTGCATATAGTTTTCTGCTTTATGCATTACGTACCTATGAAATCATACATTGTATGTATGGTTTTTTGTGTTTGACTTCTTTCACTTAGCATAATGTTTTCAAGCTTTATCCATATTGTAGCATGCATTAATACTTTATTATTAATTATTTGGTATACATGTTTTTATTGTAAAATACAATAGCAAAATTTGTCATTTTAACAATTTTAAGTGTACAACTAAGTAGCATTAGTTATAATGTTGTATACTCATTACTGCTATTTCCAAAGAGTTTCTTATCACTCCAGACAGAAACTTGTGCCTATTAAACATTGACTTCTCATTCCTTCTACCCAGCCCCTGTACTCTTTATTTTCTGCCTCTGTGAATTGAACATTTTTTCCTAGGTACTTCCTATAAATAGAACCATACATTATTTGTCCATTTGTGTTTGGCTGAATTCGTTTACCATGTTTTCAGGGTTTATCTATTTGTATATTATAGCATGTATTAGAACTTCATCCCTTGTTACGTGGTGGATTATTACTCAGCCATAACGAGGGATGAAGTTTCAATGCATGCTACAATATTTTGTTGATCTGTTTATCATTGATGGGCACTTGGCTATGATGAGTAATGCTGCTGTAAACATTTGTATACAAGTGTAGACATTAGGTTTTCATTTTTCTGAGGAGGTTATTGCTGGGTCAGATGGAAACTGTGTATGAGGAACTGCCTGACTTTTCCAAACTGACTGATCTGTTTACACATTCTTTTTTGAAATCTAGATACTCATTAATTCTGAGCTTTTTGCCTCATTTTAAAAAGTGTTACTTCCCATATCCCATTTGAAAACATTTTTATTGCAAATATATTCACAGGAGAAGTACATAAAGCAAATGCAGTTTGTTGAGTAATTGTAAAGCAAACATCTGCCTGCATGACCCCACATAGTTGGGTCAAGAAATACAACATGGGTACACCGATGGATCTCCCTGAGTGTTCTACCGATCATATCTTTCTGTGGGCCCCAGTGGGCCCCCTGGCAGGAACTAGTGTTCTGCCCTCTTTGAAGCTCAGCCTTTTGGAGTTTTATAGCTATGTTTGTCTGCATTATGAATTTAGTAAATGTAATGACAGTATATGCATTCATCCTGTCCCTCTTCTTTTGCTCAGCATTGTATTTGTGAGGTTCATCCTCTGCAGTTTATTCTTTTATTTCCTGCATTCAGTTGTGTGAGCATTTCATGTTATTTGTTCTGTTCTCAGTAGGCATTTGGATTATTTCCAATTTTTATGTGAAATTTATAGAGTCTTTAAAGCACTGCATACGTCAAAACATTTTGTATGCTAAAATTGGCCATTTACAACCCTTATCTAAGATTTGTATACCAGAGAGATTAGATGCCATTCTGTTTTTAGGGCTAGTACTTGAGAAGCCATTTCACTACTAATGTTTGTGGTGAGTTTGACAGTAGTTGTTCATTGCAAAACTTTTGGAACTTTTCCCTTGGCATTCTGTATGTTTTCTGTAATGTTTCTGTAGCTTTTCCCAGTAATGTGACTATCATATAGATTAAAGTGAGGGAAATTCTGTGTTCAATGGGGCTGACTAAATATGTTATTTATCTTTTTATTATATTGGTTTGCATTGACCAGTAACATTTTGCTGTGTTTCATTTAAGCTGTGATCAGAATGTGTCTCTTGACCTTGTGAAGTACTTTTTTTTTTAATTTTAACTACCCTTAGCTTGTATTAAAAATACATGTGAGCAGTAGTCAGACCTGATTCATTCTAGATTAGTGTCTTGGGCATTTTAGGTTTCTTATTTGAATAAATGATTGCCTTTGTGACCGAGTTTCTATTATAAGTATCTTCAGAAAGAATCATGAAGTACATAAGTAACTTAGCAGCCCTCATAGTTAGAAGTTTTTAAAATTTAGGTGGTTTTCACTGTAGATTTGAGAATTATTCAGAAATGAAAGCAGCTATGGTAAACACTTTGGAAACAATGCAGTTTTAAAACGCTGTAAAAATGCATGTGATTGAACATCTCCCTTAAAAAAAAAAATGAGAGCAGTAGAAAACACTTAATAGATCATACCAATTGGCTGAATCAGTTTCTCTTGAATTCCTACCTTTATTTTATCTTTAGATGATATGCTAACAAAGTAATGTAATTGTAAATTGTAGCAGTTGTTTATTTAAAAACTTGCAGGTGTCACTGTTCTTGAATTTTACTATATCTGCGATTTGTGTCTTTTGCTGGATCTCCAAGGTTGGGGCAGGCAGGATGTGGATTTCTAACCCTTTCCTTGAATGTGCAAGCTTGGTTGGTTCTTACTAATTGAAATTTTTTCGCTGTGTTCTTTTTTAAATAGGGTGTGAACCTTAAATGCCTTTTGGGTTTCTGATGTGTTCTTCATTGTCCTTTTTGTATGAGTCCTTTTTGAAGGTAACGTGTAAAGTTGTTGAGAGCACGTCCCAGAGATTCATGTTAGCTGCTCAGTTTGTTCACATTAGCTTCAGGTTTTCATGATCATTCCTTGCCTGAATTACTGTAGTAGCTTCTTAACAGATTTTGTTGCCCAAGTATTTTCCTTTTCAGTTCATCTTCCACTCTTGAGAGTGCCACTCCCCTACCTAAAACCCTTTTCAAGCACAAGTCTGTCTCCCTGGCCTGAGGCCCTTTGAGACCTGATTCAGGCTTGTGTTTCTGTCTTTTTTTCTTGTTCATCCTCCAGTAACACCTTCTGTAGTACAAGAGTTCCCTGAAAATCCTCTTTCACACTTCTCTGCCTTTGCATAATGGTTTTCTCAGGCCAGAATACTGTTCATGTCTTCCGCCTGGCAAGCTCTTACCCATCTTCAAAACCTAGCACAAGTTTTGAATCTCTTTTTAAGTTTTTCTAACGTGCAGACCCTGTTGTCCCCTTTGTGGTTATTCTGCTCCCTATCCTCTGTTGAATTTATTTTGTGGTATTATTGCTACCTGCCAAGGGGCTTTCTTAACCTGCTCTGACCTGACCTGCTTGAAGGCAAGGACTGAGTCTTAAATTCAAGGCTGGTTGTCAACTCCTACCTTGGTGCCTAAAAATAGACAGGCATTTAGGAAATACTGCCCAAGATCATCTGGAACTGTTGTTGGGACTCACTGTGTAATGGCTTTGAGTATCTTTTTACATCCTCCTGTTTTTCATGTAGTATGGATGATTTGAGCCCATTTGGTCACTCATGTTTTATTTTCCAGGAGATGTAGACTCGATTTTCCTTTCTGATTAGTAGGTAGTCAAGATAGCCACAGAATCACCACAAACACCGAAAATTAACTCCATAGAGCTTATCGTTGACTTTGAACTTGGTATAAAATCAGTTCCTGATGTGATGATAAATGTTTTATATTTAAGTAATATGGTTTTAATTCCGAATGTGGAATCCAAAATAAGTTTCATAAATAACTTTTGTAAACTATTCCCTGAGGCTTTTGTGATTAGTTGTTTCATCCAGTAGTGAAGAGGCAGAAATGGGAAATCAAGTATTCTTTTCATTGATGACTTCCTGTGTTTAATAGTAGGCCTAGTCTGTAGTAGTGTTCTCTTTTTTACTGTCAGGAAAGTTTATTGTATTAAAATGCTTGGTAAAATCCAGTGTCTCTTTCATGGGTACGACTAATGGAAGTAGCTGATAGTGTGAGGTGATGGAAACATTTTATTTCTAAACACTTTTCAGTGTGCAGTTGATTTCTCTTACTCTAGGGGACTGATCTTTCACAGCTGTTAGAAAACGTAAGTGGGTTCCTCTCCTGCTGTGCAGATCTTTTCCTTGTTTGGGAACCTTTCCTGACACAGTGGGGGCTTTTAAAAGTGTCACAAATGAAAGGCAATTTATACTACAGTAAGCATGGAATTTTGTTGTTGATGTTTATAGTGGGGAATTGAAAGTTAAAAGTAAATGGAGGAGAAAGGCTGTGAGCATGGTGTACTCATGAAAGTAGCTTGGTTTGAGTTAATAATGCCATCTCTTCTGGTTGTCTGTACTTTTCTTTATTCTACTCCAAATTGTCTTATTGGTGATTTGAAAAATAAAAACAGAGTCGATTGATGAATCACAGGCAAGAAATAGCATACATCCTGTCTTGATTAATATGCTCGGGGGAGGGTCGTAATTAGCCACCATCACATGGTAGAAGCAGTCTACTGAATAGGTATGTGGTTTGAACTCAAGTGTGTGCTTATTACAGAAATATTTCTCCAAGTGTTCTGCTCTGTGAGGCCCCGCTGTTAGCACATCGATGAGGAAAAGAAAGCATTCCGTGGCTGAAGAAGATGTGTCTCTAGTACCTTTTCATTCTCCATTATGCTTCACCACTTGGCATGGAGATTACCACTATCACACTGGAATGCAAACCGTAGCGGCAGATGTGATCCTGAAGCATGTTACACATTTCACCAGATGTTTCATTTCTCTTTAGGGCAGACTTCTGGTTAGTTTCTTGTTTCAAACACTGTAAGGAATCAGAATTTGAAGTTTATTTTAGACGTACTATTGTTTATAAATAAGAGAGAAAAGGCACAGTCCTTGGTAACCTCATAGACTGGGCAGTTGATTTGCATAATATCAAATATGGTCGCTGTACCTACATTTACAAATCTTTTTTTAGTTGATATCTGTTTACATTCTGTATTAAAAAGTTTGGAAAATAGATAAGTTTCAAGAAGTGCCTCTTATGAAATAAACACTAGTTGTATTCTTTGTTGATTGTGCAATGTATTTAATGATTTACGTGCCCCTTCCAAAAAAGCATTTGAAGCAGCTATGCGCTTCTTGCTAATTTGACAATTTAAAACATTTCATAATTGAACAAATTATAGATATTCTTCATCGTAACATCTGCAGGATGTTGATTTATAAACATTGTAAAATACACGGAGTTTTTATGCTATTCATACTTCCTGTAGTGTATGCTTATAGTTCAAAAGAATTATTTTCTTATCTGTTTCCTCCAATCTTTGATTTTTTAGCACTAGTCATAATTCTGAGCCTGGAAGAGATTTCACGATACTCCAAATTTCTGTGTTTTTACTTCCCATCAATAATGGCCTAGCAGTTTTATGTGGCATTAAGAAGTGTTGCTTTGAAAAAATGGCCATAGTATCTAAGGAGAAATGCATCATCTTTTTTTTTTTTTTTTCCTTTTCCTTTTGGTAATAATAGGAATAGAATAGCCTCTCAGTAATTTAAGAGTGTGTAATAATTGAAGAAGGGGAAGAATCATGGTGTCATTTTATATGGACACTGTTTTATTTGTATTTGTTCTACACCTTCACTTGAGGGCTGTCTGGGAGGAACAGTTTTATAGTGGATGTATTTTGGAAGATACACTCTTCTGTTCCTCCTATTGTGAATAAAGTACTTTGGGAAAAGCCCTCATGTCTGCAGCATTGCCACATGTGAGCACTTGATCTTTTCCCTTCAGCTTCACTGTGGCTCTTGTCAGTGGTTCTAGCATACATACTGTTTTTGAGATTAAAATACAGAGCAAAGACAGGCTCTTTTTATTAATAAGCAAATGAAAGGCTGCAGATTTGTGATTAGTTCTTTTTCTAGATAGGGCTTATTTTCTCCTTTTAAACTCTTCATTTTAAAATTATACTACTTTGGTGGACAATTCACACACTTTCTTTGTCTGTAAAATGGAGATAGTAACAGTACCCGCATAGAACTATTGGGCACTTATCATAAATACATATGAAATATGTAAGCTAATAATAATTGTAGGCTATTATTAGTCATCTTGTGGCTTAAAAAGATAGCTAACAAAAAATTCAGCATGTGATCTGCATGATTGTATAAATCACTCAGTGCAGATATGATATTAGCATTTACAAAACAAGCATCTCACGATAACAAGAGATTATGTTTTTGCATTTGCCCAACTTTGGTATTGTTTTCTTATAGTCCTTTCTGTAAATACTGATATAACTTTTTTAATTCAAAAAAATTTTTGTAACTTATATAAAAAGTTTTAGCTTATGTCATCTATTCATGCAGAACATTGCCAAATTGAGAAAGTTAAATAGAAGTTGCTTGGGCCCTGGCTGGTGGTTCAGCCAGGATAGGCACTGGCCTGCAAACCCAAAGGTTGCTGGTTCGATTCCCAGCCAGAGCACATAACCAGGTTACACGTCAGGTCTCCAGCCAGGTCCTTAACTGGAGGCAGGTGAAAGGCATTGATGTCTCTCTCTCTCTCTTTCCCACTCTAAAAATAATAAATAAAATATTTAAAAAGTGAAAAAGAAGTTGCTTGGGCTGATGTTTGTGTCCCTCCAAAGTTCATGTGTTGAAGCCCTAACCTCGATGTGATGGTACTTGGGGTCTTTGGGAACAAATAGGGTTAGCTGAATGAACAAGGGTGGGGCCCTGGTCCAATAGGATTAGAGTCCTTTTAAGAAGAGATCCCAGAGAGCTTGTACCCTTTTTCTCTTTTATGTGAAGACACAGGAAAAAGGCAGGTAATCCAGGAAGAGAGCTCTCACCAGGAACCAAATGAGCCAGCACTTTGACCTTAAGCTTACCAGACTCCAGAACTGTTAGAAAATAAATTTCTGTTGTTCAAGCCACCTAGTCTGTGGAAAAATGTTATGGAAGTCCAAACAGAGTAATACACAATTGGATAGATTAAGGAGATAAATGCATTATATAGGACATTGCAACAAAGAAAAGGTGTTTTACTTAATACGTGGGATATGGCTCTGACCATTTTATTCCTGATAGGAGATCAGATGTCTACTGAAATTGTTGTTTGATGTTGCCATCTGTAAAATGTTATTATTTTAGTAGATGGCATGCACTTTGAGATATGATAACCTTAAACATTTATGTGTTTAGTTGATTTTTCTCTAAACAGGCACTTAACGTACTAGTCGTGATTTGGTGTGTGATGCTTCCTTCATCTAAGCAGAGGTCTCTGTGCCAAAGTTCATGCATCACAACTGGAGCAGGCAGCACATCACAACATTTCTTTTTTTCTTTTCTTTTTTTATGATTTTCATTATTTTTAGAGAGAAGGGTGGGGAGGGAGGAAGAAAGGGAGAGACACACCAATATATGGTTGCCTTTCATCTGCCTGCAGCTGGGGACCTGGCTGGAGACCTGGCTTGCAACCTGGTTATGTGCCCTGGCTGGGAATCGAACCAGCAACCTTAGGGTTTGCAGGCTGGTGCCTTATCCACTGTGCCACCAGCCAGGGTTGCGTTTAATTTTTATATATCCTCTTAGGCTATTCAAGAGAAGGAACAGCCAAATGGAACGTAAGACTTGTACTGCTGCCTCCCACCCCCATCCCAGTCATTTCCTGCCCAAGTTGCTTCATACTGCTCTTCATAGCCTTAATACAATTTAATTTTAATTTTGTAGGAAAGGTAAGTTTATTGGGTATAGACCCACCACTTAGAGTAACTTTATACTTTTTGGTTACCTATTATGAGTAACTGAACAAGAGAAGGCATCTCTTACTGTCTTGATACGTGACCTGTAAAGTACTTTGTGAAGGCATTTGAACTGGGCTGCCTTTGTAGTCAGGATATATTTTAAAGGAGTTTTCTGTTTGGTTTTAAGAAGTCCTTGGAGAAAGTGCCTACAGCTTTGCCTAATCTATGTAGAAGCAAAGCAGGAGAGATGCTTCAAGAAAAAGAAATGGTGGCAGTGAAATCAAGTAAAATGGGTATTTACCAATTACTTTTAGCAACCTTTTACTTAGATGAAACTCTGTTCACATAGATAAGGGTTTTGACCTGGCTCTCAGCCTCCCAGTTTCCCAGCGAAATGCGTGAGGAAGCAGCCTTCTCATCTTGCCTGCACTTTCCTCAGTGTGGCTTGATCCCTTCAGCGAAAGGGGCGGTTCTGCAGCCACTGGACCTGAATTTTATGCTCTTTGATCAGAACATAGCCTTTGACACTGAGTTTTTGTGTTCTGGATCCTCTCCTGCAGTTCCATAGGAACATCTGGTTTACCTCTTGAAGGCTTGTTACTGAGAACTCAGATTCTTGCATCTGTCTTTTGCCTTTTCTCTCCCTATCTTATCTATATCTTTAAACTTAACTATCACTTTGTGAGCATGTGAATTTTGTTATGAATTAAAGAACAGAATGTACTCTATTTGAACTTCTAATCCTTGCTAAGGTTTTTTTTTGTTTTGTTTTTGTTTTTTTTAAGTGATTTTTGGACTATAAAAAATGCATAGAACGATATTGCAGAGAATTTGGAAAAATAAAAATTACTTATCTTGTGTCTTTAAAACAATTAATGGTTAATAATGTGATATTTTTCCTTCTAAGTTTTTAAAATAAGCTTTACAAATTGTAATGTTCTTTTTCTATCTGTTTCACATTATGTTGCATAGTACTGTATCATTGAATGATTACCACTGTTGTTGAAATGGCAATATAAACTTCGTATGAACATATATTGCTGTTAAATTAGGTAATTTCTCATATTTTGTTATTAGAAACAATTTTAACGACCACTTAAAAACATAACTTTATTTTCTCAAATTTTGAATTATAATCTTCTGGCTGATTTTCAGCAAAGAAATAGTTATAGACAGGAAGAACTTTTATGATATATTACAAAGAATGTGAGCTTGGTACCTGGGAAAGTCTACCTTTGAGTTGTGGTGGTCACTTAACTAATTTCTACCTTACATATGAAATATGGGGAGTGTCTGATTTTATTCATTAAAATATAGGTACTCAGTAGGTGGAAGCTATTCTTAGTACCAGCATTTTTCTTTAAAGGTTGTTGCTCTTAGTAGCATATGAGAGTACCATTTGAATGTGACCATACCCAAGCCATACTTTATTATACAGCCTGGGATGCTTTAATCCCAAATCAAGTTCAAATTATGTGCAACGTCAGGACAAGTGTAAACGGGGATCCAGCCGCACTGGGACATAATGCCATCCTATGGTTAAATCATATCTTAATCATCAGTGGCATTTTTACACATTTTTCAGGTGAAAATTACTTACTCTATTCAAATGTATTTAATTACAAATATTGTTGAATTTTATGGGCTGCTTATTTGCATAAACCCAGTGGAGCAGAATTCTCCATTTAAAAATAATAGTGAATATCATGTTTATTTTTCTACAGTGTACTTCTCTGAAAGAGACATAAGTATAATTGGCTACATGATGAAGTCAAGTCATCCTTTCTAAATACAGAGTAACCCAGAATCTTTGCAGTATTCCAGACTGCTTTAAAGATTTTTTTCCTTTTCCTTTGTATTACTCTGAATAAATTTGTGTCTTCTATTATTCCTTTTGTATATCATAAGAAGAGATGTTACAGAATTTTTTTTAAACAAGGGTTAGGGTTAGGTTTAGAGTTACGCCAGGCATTTTACTTGGTGCTGGGGACACAGCCGTTTCATTGGGAAATTGTGGATAGAACAAGGCTTTGTGGGATAATCTTTCGAAAGCAGTAGTATGGTGCACAAAGTAGGACCACTTAACCTGAACTTTAGGGAACCTAGAAAGTTTCCAGAAAGAAGGGACTTCTGAGCCGAAACTGGAAGATGAGTAATACATGTCTAGCTTTCCTGTTTCCTGCTGTATCAACTAATGTACAGTTCAGGCTGGTGGTCCACCCACCTCCTGTAATGAGACACGTTCACGAGATGGTACGGTTGCGGCCATTGCTCCCCAACTTCAGACTCTCAATTGCACATGTATCTGTTACCGGTTTTTCTAAACCTTTTTACAAGTTCTGCCTGTTTCTGGGCTATATCTCACACTGATAGTAGTGAATTTTGTAAGTTAAATCTTAGAAAGAACATTTAAAATATTATTTCACTTTTCTCCCCTCGCATTTGAAGCAGTGAAACCATTGTGTTCACATACATTTTACATATTAATGTATAAGATTGATTATGACTTTCCTAGGAGACTTTCTCTACCTTTCATTGATTGATTGATTGATTGTTATTTGTCTCATGTTGATTTATTTTTTTATTTTTTATTGAATGTATTGGGGTGAATTTTATTGGTTAATAAAATTACATAGATTTCAGGCATACGGTTCTGAAATACATTATCTGTATATTGTGTTGTGTGTTCACCACCCCAAGTTACTTTCTTTTTTGGGGGGGGGGGTGATTTTGATAGTTTATTCTTTTTTTTTTAATTTATTTTTTATTTTTTAAATTAAATTTTATTGTTGTTGTATTACATCCATCCCCTTTTTTACTCCCCTCTGTCCCCGCAAGTTACTTTCTTAGTAATGGGTTCTTAAGGGCTATATTGTGAAGAATAGTGTGTGGCTCAGGTAATAGTCTAATAGGATAGTTTGTTTTAATTACATCAATTGCATCTTTTTGTTTGTTGAATTTGGATTTGTCATTTTACTATTGTGTTGTAGTCCTGGCAGTCATAAAATAGTAACATAATCATCGTGTCTCAAGGTAATATAAATGTGGCAAGAAAACAGGACCCCAGTGCCTAAGTCAGTGTTCCGAGGAGAGTTGGGGCTCACTCCAGGAATACCAGGCAGTGTTCGGAGACATTTTTGGTTGTCACCACCTGAGAGTGTTCTATTGACGTCTGGTGGGCAGAACGGAATACTTGGAAACATTGTAAAGGCACAGGACAGCCTCCCACAACAAAGAATTTTCTGACCCAAAATGTTAGTAGAGCCCAGGTTGAGAAACCATGGCCTGAATGGGTGGTAGATCTGCATATTCCAGGAATGAGGATCTATGAATGTGCTGATTCACACAAGCAATTGAAAAAAAAAGAAAGAAAAAAAAGGTGACTAGGAATTACTATGACATATGTCTGGAAATAGATTTTACTGACTTCTTGAGTCCTCAAACTTTTTGGGTATTTGTGAAATTTAATGAGCTGGTGGCATAATGCCATCAAAACACTTACGTGATTTAAGAATAAACTACAGTGACATTTTTTAGGGTGTATCAAGAAATGTTTTTCCATGATAAATCTAAAATAATACTTTGTCAAGAATTACTTCCCAAAATGAAACAAAATAATTGTTTGTGAGCTCTGATGAAGGCTGGCAACCGTGTGTTGGGTTTCCTGCTGATAGAGGAGAAATGAGAAAGGGCACCACAGAGGCCACTTGCCCACTGCGTGGCTTTATTGGCTGTAGAGTTCTTCACTCCCTCCTGTTTTTGCACCTGAACATCTGTGAAATTGGGATGCGTTTTTAATGCATGGTGTCTGATTCAGATTGCCAGCCCGTTGTCTTTATTATGTTTGGTGGAGTTTAGACTTGAAATATGTTATTTGCTTTCTAATCTTACTTAGTGTGGAAGGAAATAGTGAAGATAATTTTATTATCTACAATTTCAGTATCTGAGTATTTATCTTCAGAGTATGCTGAGGGAGCACTGTGTGGCAGGGGGTCGAGTGACCTGCCGTTCCACGCTGCCTGTGAAGAGGAAGATGCCTGCGTGAACCTTTGACCTGGGAGAAGAGGTTAACAGTTTTATACATTCTTTAGGAGACAGTCAACACCAATACAAGCTGTTTACATGCCTTCAGTTAATTTACTAATGGGCATCTTTTAGCTAAACATGTATTACCCTGAGTATCTTTGCAGTGTATCTTGTGAGTAAAAGTACTACAACTCCCCCCCCCCCCCCAAAAGAAAAGATTTCATTCATTATTTCTAGAGAGAGGGGAAGGGAGAGAGGCAGAGAGGGAGAGAAACATCAATGTAGGGTTGCCTTTCACCTGCCTCCAGCTACAGACCTGGCTGAAGACCTGGCTTGCAACCTGGTTATGTGCCCTGGCTGGGAATGGAACCAGCGACCTTTGGGTTAGCAGGCAAGCGCCTTACCCACTGTGCCACCAGCCAGGGCTTCAGCTTTTAATTTTGAAGTTATAATTCTGAGATGAGTCAAGTGTTCCCATTACATCTAAGTACTGCAGTAGGATAGGAATAGCTCCAGGCTTAATGAAATCAAGTGAATCTAGTCCCTGGAATTTCCCCAATTGAAATATTAATTCTAACTAAAGTGTGTTCCTTGGACAGAGATTTAGTGAGAAATCTGTTATTTTGGAGTCTCTGTCATCTAAATATATGTAGGATCATTTGAGAGTAGCAAAATGCTTGATGCTTTTCCTTATGACTGTGAGCCTGAGTAGAGAGCTTCCAGTTTAGTAGAAATAGAAGAAAAGAAACCCCCTGGCCATACAGCCTGTTATCCAAGTCATTCATCTGTAGGCTGTAGGTTGAAATCCTCAAGGTAGATGTGAATCATCTGTCACAGATAAACAGTTTTGTTTTTTCGGTTTACTAAGCCTCTTATATAATTAAAATTAGGATAACGACTTTTTAAAACTTGAAGTTGGTGGGTTTTGTGAGTGAAAAATATCCATTAGATGAACTGTAGATAAAAGAGTTTGAGAGACAGCGTGCCAGTGCTTGTCTGAAATAAAATTTAAGTGTTGGAAGGAAAACCTGATGGCCTCTCGCCAACCCCCTCCTTCAGGGTTAGCCTGGGGCCTCTTTCCTGTGTGGGGAACCCACATCTGCTCTGTAGTCTAGAACTTGTGTCTCTTCCAAAACTGTGGACCCTGTTACTGCTGCCCCTCCTCTGACCATCTTTTTATTTAGTTAGTTATTTATTTATAGAGAGAGAGAGAAAGGGAGGGAGAAAGGGAGAGAAACATCGGTGTGTGGTTGCTTCTTGCACGCCCCCACCCGGGAACCTGGCCTGCAGCCCAGACAAAGTGCCCTGACTAGGAATTGAACCAGCAACCCTTTGGTTTGCAGGCCAGTGCTCAGTCCACTGAGCCACACCAGCGGGAGCCTCTTCTGACCACTCTTACTGTTAGGGTTCTAAACCATGTTTTTAGTGAAACTGACTTTTCATTTATTCATAGAGAACATTAGCACCTGAAGACCCAATACAGGTAATTGATTCAGCTTTCAAAACTTAACAAAGAAACACGCAGAATTTTAGTCGTGGAGGATTTTTAGCTGCTCCCTGCTTTAACTCCTCCAAACTGTCAGATCTCGCTCAAGGATAGTCATTACCATTTGACTTATTTACTGTCCTCACCATCACCATGTGATAATATTGTCACAAACACTTCCTTTTTTCACTTGAGATAAATTAAAAATTGCTTGATATGAACACTTTTTAAGGAAAGTTGGTTATTTGGGTTTCTTCTGCTTTATTGTATAGTTAATGGCAGAGGCAAAGTTGCAGTTGGGGTCCCCTGTTTTCTTAGCCTGCAGCTCTTCATTTGCACTGCTTTATTTTGCAACAGAAGAAACTGGGCCTTTGACTTCCACGCTTGATTTCCTGGTTGTGGCTAACAGAGGTAGTTTGTTCACTTTAAGGGCCTGAGAACTGTGTGGGGTTTTTTCTTTGGGGAACATGAAGTGTTTGAGTCAGGTCAGGAATGTTACCCTGTGTGTCCTATCTGCTCCTCTCCACCAGAATGTCAGCTGCAGGAACCTTTCTGTCTTCATCGCCCTATGCAGGACAACATCTAAAAGTCTGGCACACTGGAGCTTGAGATAAATACTTGTGAATATACATGAAAGGGTGAGTGTGTGAATTTGCTGTTTAAGATTTTTCTTCCCCAAAATAGAAGGAAGGCAGCCTGTAAAAACCATTTGTATTGCCTCTGTCTGAGTTGTACTCCATGCAAGGTGTGGATATACACCCTTTGGGGACAAAGGCTGTTGTTGTTGCTAAGGTGATAGTACGGGGTTTGACAATGCTTGAAAACATGGCAGATGCGCTCCTGAAACTGAGCTTTTCGAGCAGGTACTGTTTGACCTTTGACCTGCCTTTGGCTCATTTGAAACGTCCTTGGTCTAGGCTGCAGACCCAGGAGCTGGGGCACTGCCGTGCCGGCAGGTTTTGGTGGGGATGTGGTGGGAGAGACCAAGGAGTTCAGTTGGAGTGAAACCGAGATAGCCCTTCCTTAGACAGTTGCTTGCGCTTCCCTAAATATTTATGTATTTAGAGTTTGCAGTTTATTTTTATTCCTATCAGTGTAGCCCGTAGAGGTTAATTTTATTTCAAACATCTGGCAGGATCCTGCCTGCCAATTGCGGAAGGAAATTATTTGGTCTGTTTTGTAGCCTTCCAGCATCTTTTCTGTAGTGATTTTCTTGCCTTTCAGTGATTTATCACCCCCCCACCCCCACCCCCACCACACACACTCACACACTTATTTTATCTTCCTCCCTCGTCCAAGAAGCCTCTACAGAAAAGCATCTTCAGGAGCTTCAGATTATTAATGACAATTTATTAGCTTTACAGAACTCTTGAAAGCTTCAGAAGATAACAAGATTAGTTTCTTTAGTTAGTTGCTTGAGATTGGTTTTTAGTCTATGACTGTGGAGCTGATACCTTCAAGGTACATTTGTTACAGCATGTTGTGCTATGTGTACTTTTATAATGTAACATTTTTACTAGAAACCCACTTTCCAACTGGGGTGCTGCAAAAATTTTAAAACATGCAAACTTGACTAAATATTTAGTAAGGGGCACTGACCTATTTCCCCTTAGATTGTCAGATAAAAACAATAGCAACAGCCAAAACAACAATGGCTGCCTGCTGTGATTGAATCAAAATTATACCTATATTTTTGTCAGATTGGCAAAAAAATTAAAACTATAATATATTGGGTTGGCCAAAAAGCCTGTTTAATTTTTTCCAAAAAATAAAAGTCCCAATGTCTTTTCACAAATAACGTTATTGATTTGGGCATTTTGAGCGTGTCGGCTCTCTCCCACTCGGTTTAATGTTGATTGTTCTCAATATCTTGATTTGATCGCTATCAGTTTAGCTGGTTTACTCCACATTTGGAGTGTCGCCAGCAAGAAATCTCCATTTAGCACAAAGCTTCATACACAACTTTTGACAGTTCGATGAGTCTCAGCACCTTCGCCATACCATATGCTGCACAAATCTTGTCTTGTGTTTCAGTTGCATTTTTACCTTTCTCTAAATAATAACGCATAACATGCCAAAAATATTGTGTATTTTCTTCAATGTTAAAGTGGCAACACAGAAATTTACCTGTTTTGATGAGGTTTGTTAAACGCACGCTGATATGGTGGCGGTCACAGTGCGTCCAATAAGATGGTTCTGAATGGAGTTCAGGACAACTAAGCGCTACCGGAGCCGTCTCGTGCGGGAGAAACAACAGAACCTTAGCCAACCCAGTATTTTTAGTGTGCTGCGGGGTTTTAGTAATTATTTTATGTGTGCCATGAGATGACAAAGGTTGAAGATTGCGGCCCAGTTGGGGCACCACTCCTGACCTTTAGGACAGTCCTACTTTAGTAGCCCTAGTCGTATTTCCTCTTGTCTGCCTGGGGCACCACTAGTTTGGATCACAGAATTAGGTGAAGCCTCCAGCCAGCTTTCTGCAAGGTGGACTCCCCGGTCTGGGTAGGACAGGGGTACAAGTGACATTTTGTGGGGAGCTGGGGTTTTCGCTGGACCTTGGGCCTGTCATTTGTTCTCAGGGGTGTGTCTTTCATGCTCCCTGTGCTGTTTGGCTGCCACCAAAACTGTACTGATTACTGACTCACCTTAGCCTGTGCCCCTTCTTGGCCGCGTGCGGACAGAGGAAGGGAAGTGCTGGGAGAGCCGGGGCCGTCGGCTCCTTCTCCGCTGCATCACAGTAGCTGTTACCCTCTTGGATCCTGAGGCCCTTTGGGAATTGGTGAAGCCTTGGATCCTCTCTGCACAGGTACATGTGTGTAAATGGTCTTGGGAAAAGGAGATTGCAACAGGAAAGGTAATGCGGCCTTGTTAAAAACAAGCCATGAGTTTTCTCACCTCAGATTTACTGCGCTGCCGCAAGGATTTCTGCTTGATTGTTTTCTCAGCATGCTGCCTGTATTCCTGATCCTGTGAAAATAAGTTTGGATGAAGCAGAGCATGTAGGGAAAGAGGTGGGGACAAGAAGGTTTGGGTGGAGCGTGTGGTTACAGGCAAGCTTCTGTTTCTCTGACTTAAATACTCCATAGGAAATTTACCCTTCCTGACCTTGTCTGTAGCCTCTGTCACTTAATTCTTGCTAGCTTTCCTTTCTTCAGGTTGCAGTTAAGGTGACTCTTTTCCTTTTCTTTTGGATTTGTGGCTGACTTTATTTAATAATGGAATATCAAGATAAAGTAGGTAAATGTTTGTAGTGACAGTCTCCAACAGCAAAACTGATCTGTTGAAACCAACATTTATTCAAAATGAATTACTACTCAGTTATTTTATTCACTTTAATATTTTTTTAAAAGATTTTATTCATTATTTTTAGAGAGAAGGGCAGGGAGGAAGGAAGAAAGGGAGAGAAACATCACTGTATGGTTGCCTTTCACCTGCCTCCAGCCACGGGCCTGGCTTGCGACCTGCCTTGCAACCTGGTTATGTGCCCTGGCTGGGAATCAAACCAGCGACCTTTGGGTTCGCAGGCCAGTGGCATCTATCCACTGAGCCACCAGCCAGGGCTATAAGGAGACTCTTAAAAGATCATGTCCTGTGCTCACTTCGGCAGCACATACACTAAAATTGGAACGATACAGAGAATATTAGAATGGCCTCTGCGCAAGGATGAAACGCAAATTCGTGAAGCATTCCATATTTTTGTGTAAATAAAGCCTTGTTGATTAAGGAAAAAAAAAAGATGATGTCCTTCAGGCTTTCTTCTTACAGCATCATTAATACTAATCTTTTAATCCAAATTGTCCTGATGTTTAAAGGTAAAGGAAGCTGTCTTTGGATATTAGAGGCTGCCAGAGAGGATCATTTCACTTGGCACTACATGGCGCATTGTAAAGCTGTTGGCTAATCTGAGTTTAGCTGCTTCCCTTGGGTGGGTTGTATTTCTAATAACCTTTACTCAGTCCCCTGGGTAAGCTTGCACTGCTTTTTACTCCTTCTTCCCGTCCTCACCCATTCTTGGTATTGTTTTTAAAGTCACTTGTTGGGAAGAGGCAGGAAGCCTGTTTCCTTTCTTTGGAAGAGTTATAAATGGAATCAGGAGATAGAAACTTATATAGCACAAGAAATTATATCCTTATACACACAGTAATAATAGAACACCCAAGATTACCTTTTCTGGAAATCTAATTTGTGTAGCTTGTCTCTTTCCTTATTGAATCTGTTCTTTATTATACTGAATATAATTAATTAGCTTATTGGGTTTTTTCTAAGTGTTTTTTCTTTTTGTACTTCCTTCTGGTAGATTGTTTTTTGATCATCTTCATGTTTGTACATATGGATTCTCTTTCATGATGTGGGTGTTACAGGTTTATAAGCCTTTTGGTTTAAGTCACATATATGTCCTCTAATCTTCCCCATTTTCCTACTCCAAATATGGAGATGGAAAAAGGGGGTTAGTTTATATAAGTTGAGGACCAATGTAGTCAAACCCAGTTCTCCAAAAACTTTTCCTTTGACCCAGATAGCTACTGTAATCTGGATAGTAATTAGCACTTTTGAACAGTAGTAGGTGATGGTCAAAACCTGTTAGGGCCTTCTTGAAGTGATTCAGTGTACCAAGTTCTTATGAATGATTTTATTAAATCCTCTTAACTACTTTATGAAGTAGGCACTGTTTTCTCTCCCACTTTACAACAGAGGAGATCTAGGCCTAGATCATTTGTAGTAGGTTGTAAACGACTATGTGGTAAAGATGGTGTCTTCGTTAGCTTGGACTGCCATAACAAAAGACCATAGACTGGGTGGTTTAAACAGGAGGGATTGATTTCTCACAGTACTAAAGACTGGAATCTTAAGACCAAGGTGTCAGCAAGTTTGGTGTCTGGTGAGATGGTCTCCTTGGGGTGCAGACAGCTGCCTTCTGACTATACCTTCACGTGAGTACTCAGTACTGCTTATGGGAGAAGGGTAAGAGAGAGGAAGCGGTTCTGTGGTGGTGTCTCTTGTAAGGGCACTAACCCCATGGTGAGAGCTCCACCCTTGTGACCTCTGCTAAACCTAATTATTTCCAAAGGCCCCATCTAAGTACCATTATACTAGGGGGTTAGGTCTTTAACATGTGAATTTGGGGTGAGTCACAGTTCAGTCTATAGCAGATGATATTCAGACCAGGTTGGATACTTTTGGTTCTGAACAGTCTGGTGCCTTATCCCATTCCTTGCTTCCATGGTTTAGGAACACTGGTACCCAGATTATTTGATGACCATGGTAACTATAGGCAGACTGTCCAGTGATGGAAAATTCTATTAATATGTGTGTATGGTCTCCTTTAATATTATAAGTATCACACAATTTTTTGCCAAAAAATAGACACGGAAGACAAGGGTAAGAATAAGAAAGAAAACAAAAGCCATCTGTGATCTTACTCCCTGGAAAACTACTGCATTACCATTTTATCATATTTCTTTCCTGTCTTCCTTTTTGGGAGGAAGGAGCAAACAAGGTTGTTTACATATTGGCAGTATATGATTTGCAGTTTTATATTCTGCTTTTATTTCTCTTAGCATTTCAACAATCCATGCCAGTTAAATTTTTAGAAACATTCTAAATGACCTTTGCCTTGGAGGAAACAAATTTGAGAGCCACCAAGAAGGCCACTGACTATGTGAGCTAAGTGTGGGAGAAGTAGTCAGGACTGGTGGATGACCTAGTGCCCCTTGCTGAGGGAGAAAACGGGTAGCAGGTGTGAGGGATGGGATCTACGCATCCAGGTGTAATTTTACCGAGTGTGGTACCACCCATGGGACTTCCCTCTGAACATTTTCATTAAGCAAAGATCCATCTGGACTAGAGGTCAGCTTTTTAAAAATTGTCATCATCATATGGTTGGAAGTTGAAACCACCAATTTCTAGGTGTAGAAATTAAGGGTCAGGAATATAAATGCATTAACTAACCACCTCATTGGGCAGCCATATGGAAAAGGGGGCACCTGTTATAGGATGATGTCACTCTAAATTCATCAGGTTTCCAATAAAGGTGGTACTCCGTAAATGGTTTCAATCCACCTTTCTCTTCAGTTTTGTTCACTGCAAACTGTACTTCACAAAAGTCTATTTTTAATATTTAGTACTCAGAAGCCCTGGCTGGTGGCTCAGCAGAAAGGTGTCGGCCTATGAACCCCAAGGTCGCTGGTTCAATTCCCCAGCCAGGGCACATAACCAGGTTGCAAGCCAGGTCTCCAGTCAGGTGTGTGGCTGGAGGCAGGTGAAAGGCAACCATACATTGATGTTTCTCTCCCTCTCTGCCTTCCCCCCTCTCTAAAAATAATAAATAAAATCTTTTTTAGAAAAAATCAGTACTCACTACCGTTAATCCTATTCTGCAATTGAAGTTGGACTTGCTAGGCAGGTTTTTACAGGATAAAACTATTAATTCATTTTGGTAGCCCCTTACTTAACGTTTCTGGGGGTGGGGTTAACTAGTGCAAACACTTTTCTGTGTTACGAAAAGTTCTAATGTTTTACATTAAAAACCTATATAGGAAAGGTAGATCAGGTGTGATTGATATTTTTATTTTATAAATGTTTTCTGCTTTTCAAAAAGTTGCACAGAAGTTTTCCTTTGACACCCCATGTGAAAATTTTAGGGTTAAGAATTAGGGAGGAAGCCTTAGCTACTTCTAGATCTGATGTTTTTCTCTTTTTGGATAATCTAAATGATTAGTTTCTCTTTTTGCTTTGATGGCTATAGTGCTCAGAGCTAAATTTATATATTTTAATAAAAATATCTGTTTTTATTCTGACTTGCTTTGCTTTTTATAGGTCTTCACCTCACCTTCAGTTTCTACCTTCCTAATTCTGATTTTTTTCTAGTCCCAATTTTACTGATTATTTTGTTTATTTTATTTTTTTCAAGATTTTATTATTTTTAGAGAGGGGAAGGAAGCGAGACAGAGAGGGAGAGAGACATCAATGATTATTTTATGTTTTAAAGCATGCTACTTCATATCCTTTGTGAACATGGTAAAATGGAGATACATAATTTCCTAATTTGACATTTTTATAATACATTAACATTCATTATGTTCTTGAAACATGCCTTTCTTTTAAAATACTTTAACAAGCCCTGGCTAGTGGCTCAGAGGATTGAGTGCTCTCCTGTGAACCAAAAGGTCACTGGTTCAATTCCCAGTCAGGGCACAGACCTGGGTTGCGGGCCAAGTCCTCAGTTGGGGGTGTGCTAAAGGCAGCCAGTTGATGTCTCTCTCTCACATTGATATTTATCTCCTTCTTTTCCTCTCTGTCTTCCCTCTTTCTAAAATTAAAGAAATAAAGTCTTTAAAAATTTAAAAATTAAAAAAAAAAAAACCCTAAAGCTAGAAAATTTCATTTGGTCTTATAGTATACAATGCGCTTAATTGTTGCAAGAGGTAGCAGTAGTCAGTAGGTTATTCTTTTAAGTGAGAATTCTTCATTGTGTGAGGAAAGGGGCCTAAAACTTGGTCCTGTGAAGGTGCATTCACTTTGTTTGTATACACAGATCTCAAATAGCATAGTACAATTAACTTAGCTGTTCTGTGCCATCCACTTATAGGCATGCATTTTCATGACCAATGACACACATGTATATATATATTTTAAATTCTTATAACCTCAAAGAAATAGGATCTCGTGACTATTTTGCCCGATTTAGGTAAGAAAATAATTATGAATCTGTTACAGTTTGTACATGATATTTTATTATTTTATGTGAAGAATCCAGTTTGTTTCATAGAAGACTTCTTGAGACACATCAGAACCTCAGAAGACCTGATTTGCAATAATTTTTGAAACCCTTACTAGGCTTAAAAGACAGAGTGGCACACACATCCATTTCCTTATTTCCAGGTTGGTATTCAGAAGAGATTATTTGTCAGAATTCATAAACACTTTAAAGAAATTAAACCACCTAGGACAAATGAGCTATTTAAAGAACATTTCTATAAGATTATTAAGAAAGGCAGTACTATTTAAATGGAACAGGTTTGTTGCTAGGTAAAGTAGAAATTACATTAGACACTTTATTGTGAAAAATTTTAACTGTTACCACACTTCTTAAACAGTCACAGGGATGGCCTTCATGACTGAGGTGCTAGTTGAGAAAAAATACATGATATGGACTGGGTGAAGAATAACATGGGAGTTTTAAGAAATGTGTATATTCCATTTTTCTCTCCATCCAAAGAAGACCCTTATTTTAATTCTTCATCCAAAAGCACATTCTGTTTGCTTAAGTCTGCATCTGCTACTAGCTTTGAACATTGCCTGAAACGTATGTGCAACTTGGCAGAAACCCTGATAGGAAAAGCACAGGATAGTTTGTCTTGTTCAGTCGTAGAGCAGAGCCTTCACTCTGCAGCATTGGTGCCCTGGGGTGCCGCTGGGGAAGAGGCCCCTCCGTATTTCTTACGTATTTCTTACCTGCCCTGCAGCAGGTTAGCCCTGTGTTGGAGCAGTTAGGAGATTTTGACGGATTTCACTTCCCTGTCCTGTTTGTTGAAATCGTTGATTTCTTTCAGAGTTGTGGAGCCATTGTTTGTTTGTTTTTAAAGCCATTTTTTGATTGAGCTTAATTTATTTCTTTGCTGCAAAGGATGTGTCATAGATCTGGTCTCAGGTCCCATACTTGATGTGTCTGTACAGGTCATCTGTGATCTGCGCCAATTCTTAGTTACAAAGTAGTCTTGGCATGAGCTTCAAATAGTAACGTAGAATTCTGTGTTTTAGGAGTTTGATTATAGATTTATGGTAATTATTGACTTTGACACATAAAAATCTTAGGTAGTTTTATCACTTAAAATCTTACTGAAGTGCTAAATTACTGGTTAGTTTAGCAATCAAACAAGTACATGTTGTGGTTTCTGAAAATCTAGAAATTGTGGATTTCTGTTATATCTCTGTGCTATCTCTTATTGATTCAGAAATAATTTACACTTCCCCAGTAAGAAGAGATGAAATTTTATAAATGGGCGGTTGGTTGCCTGGGCTTTGGAGTCAAAGCCTGAAGTCAAACCAAGCCCTGCCACTTCACAAGCTGTAGTAACTGCTTTTCTAAAAGGGTTTCAATAATGGTGATTAGCTCATTAGAGTTATTGTGAGGAATAAAGTCACTTCACATGTGTAGACCGCGTAGCAGGAAGTCTGGCACACTGAATGCTCACTAAGTGCTAGTTTCTTTCTTGGTGCTTAGCTCTGCCTGTCTCCTTCAGTTTGTATACCTATATAGTTTTTAAATATAATTTTATAACATTTAAAAATAATTGGTCATTAACTAAGACAATGGATCCATTAAAGTTTAAAGTTTAAATTAGGTTACTTTGTCCTTTAAAGAGTTCCCTAATAAGACAGCTATAAAACACTTTTTCCTCCTTAGTGTCTGACAGAGCTTGAGTTTTAGGGTATGCTTAACTCTGCTTTCTGCTTATTCACAGCCTAACCCACTGTGGCAATTCTTTGTTCTGTTTTTCAGTGAGAAATTGTGTTTTATGAGAGCTCACTTAACAATGAAATAAAAAGGATAATTTTCAAAATGAGGGTGCAGAATTGAAAGTGAAAAGAAAGCTGGCTAATTTTTCTACTTGTACTGAAAAGCTTCTAATCCATTGTCCTTCCCAGTGACCTTCAGGAGAACTCAAATCTCAAACTCCTGTGTGGTTGTTTGGCAATGTAACTCTAGACATAGCATTTAAATATAAGATAATAAGCCCTGGCTGGTGGCTAAGTGGATGGGCGCCAGCCTGTGAACCCAAAGGTCCCTGGTTCGATTCCCAGTCAGGGCGCATAACCAGGTTGCAAGCCAGGTCTCCAAGCCAGGTCCGTAGCTGGAGGCAGGTGAAAGGCAATCAATCGTACATTGATGTCTCTCTCTCTCCCTCTGCCTCCCTCCCTTCCCCTCTCTCCAAAAATAATAAATAAAATCTTTCTTTATAAAAAAGAAACTATTATTATAAAAATAAATAAAGATAATATTATTGTCATTGTATTTGAAAATAAAGCAAGAGACTGTCTAACAAATGTAGTGGATTTTTTAAAGGAATAGTTATTGAGCAGCCTGCCTCAGTTAAAAGACAGTTTTAGCTCTAGGCAATTTAAAATGCACTGTTTTGCAAAAATGGCTATCTGGAAAAAGTGAATACGAATATACTGGTGCCAGACTTGGAACAATTCTTTAGTGTTGTAAACCACTCTTCTTTGCTTTGGAGAAGCTTAACCAATTAAGACAATTGCAGAGGTTGCAGAGATTTATAAAACTTTTAACTCATTTTTATAACCCTTCCAAATTTTGTAGCACCACCTTCCTTAATTTACATCTAAGTGTAGCTTTTGTATTAGAACTTTGAGTTGGTTTAGGAGTGACTACCAATTGGTCTTTGAAATTTATTTGCTGTGTACTGCTTCTTCTTCTTAGTGTTAACTTCTTAAACTACAAAAAAAAAAGGGTTCTTGCCTAAACTTTTTACTACATAATTCTGAGCCATTCTGTTGAATGTTATCATAAACCTTAAAATAGTCCCTCCCCTAAAAACTTTTTCGTCTTGCTGTTTATCTTTGGGAAATTCCCCAGGATTATTGAGCCATTAACTCAGAAGTGAGGATCATTAGTTGAAATTGCTGCTTGGGTTTCTAAATAAATAAATAAAGTTCTAAATAAGAGAACTTGAGAACAAAAATGAATGTGTGCTCTCACCCTTCGCCAGCTTTCAAAGTTGCCTATAAAGTACATGTTTCTTCGTTGATTTGCACTAACTTAGCAGTAGGACTAATTATAACACTTTATGGCAAAGGGCCTCATTTATTCTTTTTCTTTGGTTTCTTTTGAAGTGATTTTCCTTGTCCTGAGGGTGTGAGGCACTCCCCACTCCTGATAGGAGTAAACCCTATCTCTGTCTAGCCACATGGCTTACACCCTCCTGTTAAAACTCCAGCCCAGGGCCTGTGGGCTGGGACACAGCACTGTTGCCTTTCCTTATACCTTGTGTAGGATTTCGTGGCATGTCACCATTTCATGGTTTTTTTCCTTGTCTCTTCAGTAGGCCAGGGAGGCAAGTAGGTATGGTAACTGAGATCTGTTGGTGAACGGCGGCTACCTGGAAGCTCGGTTTTGAGACAGTCTTCTCTGTGTTCTGAGCTCTAGTTAGGTTTACCAGGGTACTTCTGCGTGGTTTTGTGTTTTTTGAAAACTTGAGTTGGAAGAGGAGGAAAGTCTGTGTGGGTCAAGGGGTACAAGAGCAGACTTGAAAGTCTGAATAGAGAAAGCAGTTGACTTGGCTGTTTGTGAGTTGTCCCTTGTTCCTTGGCCTGTGTATAATAGAAAAAATATCAGTTTGAGAATTTCATTGAATCAGAGTGACCTCTTCAAACTATGCAATTATTGGAGCCTCCTATGAGTAGTCCTGGAGGGGACTGGGCCTCAGTGCACCCCAACTTTATTTTGGAGCTGGGATGTCTCCAAGAAGAAATATTTTACCTTTTCTTCAGGTTGTGTGTTAAAGTTGTTTTTTTTTTTCTTTAGAAATTGGGGTGGTAAGTTCGAATCAAGACAGGGAACATCTAGAAATTTTACATAGAATAGGCCCAGCACGTATTTTTTTGTGTGTGTAGTAGTGAAATTCCAGTGCATTGTAGATTTTCAAAAGCAGTTTTGTTAACTCACCTCTCATTGGTCTTAACCCTTAAAATTTTATATTTCATCTACTATATTTAGGTCATATGAAAGCTTTTATCTTAAAAATACATATTTTTAAAGTCTTGCAAAACCTCTGTGTCATGATTTTCCAAGCTGTAGAAGAAAAAAAATGGAAGTGCCCCCTCCAATAATCCCCAATAATAGAAAAGCTCCTCTTTCCATTCCTGTACCCCATCCCTGCACTAAGCAGGACAGCCATGGTAGGTAACTGTGCAGGACAGCAGCCCATGTCCCTTCGTTTCTTCCTGCCCAGGAAAAACACTTCATTTTCATTCTTACCCTTATCTAGGGGCTGGCTGTAAGGTGTGTAAGACTCTGGGTGAAGAAGGAACTTGGAAGTTTGCTATGGATGGATTATGCAGATTTTTTGCCTCCTGTACCCTGCAAATGCTATTACAGAATCTGTCGTATTCAGGCTACTTGGGGGGGAGACTCAGTAAGATTACAGAATCTTTTTCAGAGAAATGTTCATTTTTTTTAAGTATTAATTCATGCTGGAGGCCCTGCTTTAGTTTATAGAAAAATCATTACTCAGGCTCAGCCTGTCTGATGAACAGTACGGGGTAATAATAGCATTCTGACCGGGATGAGCGCTCCTGTCTTTCTGGGGACGAGGGGTGCAGCAGCAAGAAGGGCCGTTAACTGGGTAGCAAGGCTGCACCAGGGAGAATCTCAGAGCTGGCGCGCGCACTCATCTCCAGGCCCCAGGCTCTTCCTTTTCTGCTCTCAAGTTAGTAGACTCCAACCTCCGCTTCTGTTGCAGCTAACTTACACACTTCGGACTTACTGTTGAAAGTTTTTCCTATGAAATCATGTTTGTACTCTTGGTCGCTCCGTAATCTCTCCCCGGCTCTTCCCTATTTCTTTTAAATAAATGGTAATTTGTCTGGTTTTTCCGATACTTGCGATATTGAGATTTTTCACTTGTAAATTAAATTTTATTAGCCAAATTAATGATTTTATGTTACTGTCAAAGAATGATGGAGTTTTAAAGCTTTAAAAGGCCATAGCAGTGATTCTGTCCTGCATTTATGTGGCTGATATGAACCTGTTAAACCAACTGGGAAGGGGTCTCCTATGCCAGAGAGACAAAAATTTAAGGTAAAAGACAATTGATAAAAGAATGTCACATTAATTTTATCCTGCATCTTCTTGAGACCATCATATTGTATATAAAGGGAAAAAATAATTTTAAACATAATTTTTGAGTAGTTGATGCATCGACTGCCATTTATTTGTTTATTTTAATCCTGAGAAACAGAGCCTTCCTTGGACTAAGCAGATTTATAATTTCTTTGCCTAGTAACAAATGTTGGGAATGAGAACTAAGACTGTGCCCATCAAAGGGAAGGACCTTTTATACATGATGGTCCTTAATTTTGCTTGTGTTGTGAAACTACAGTGCTATAATCAAGGAAATGACAGGCATAGAACGTGTTAAAACCTGATTGTGCTTTAAAAATGAAATGGTTAGATTGTGAGTTAAGCAAAAATATTTACTTAACATAGTTATGCCTTCATTGTAATAGAAGTAGCTTGGGTATTACGTTAATTATATAAAGATTTTTCTGTGTCACGTATTTGCTGTTCATTATTGGGTTAAATTGCTCTTTTAATGTTTTATTGTTAGTTTGCACCTATTTTTCCAGTATTGCTGCTTGAAGTTTATAATATACATTGTAGTCATTAATTTGACAAAAGGAAAAGCCTTTTTATTCCTATATGGAGGTTAAAATAAAACTCTTCTAATGAAAAATATTATCTATTGCTTGACACAAAGTACCACAAGAAACAAGAAAAAGTACTTCTTTTTGAAATCTAGCATATGCAGCAGGGGGCACCAGATGAAGGCAAAAATGAACTTTTGTATTTTAAATCAGCCACAGCCTGCTCCTGTCCACATTTAAATAATGTGGTAGTTAATTGTTTCCCTATTAGTTTCCTTAATGGTTTTAACTTTGCAGCTCTGAAAGCTGTGTTGAAGAAGACATTGATAACAGTTCTCATTTACTAATCCAAATGAATACAGCCACCCGTTTAGTAATTACACAAAAAATTTTTTAAACATACTACTTTCAGGGTTTTAAAATGGGGAGTAGAAAATACATTTCATAAATTATTTCCTGTTTAGCCCAGGTATTGTGTTTTTAATGCCTTTCCTTAAAAAAGGTTTTTTTCACTCATTAAAAAAAGGCAAGTCCTGGTGATTTGAAATGATTTGAAAGCTTAATATTTTTTTGCTTTGTATGTGAACCGAATGAATTTTAAGTCTGGAAACCTGTTTCTTTTAGCTAATGGTTGTATAAAAATTTACTCATGGGAAGGCTTGTTTTTAATGTCGGTGGCATCATTCACGTTTCTCTTTCACCCCCTCCAGTCCAGTATCAGATGGAGATGATGCGCAGCCTTCGCCACGTGAACATCGACCATCTGCACGTGGGCTGGTACCAGTCCACGTACTACGGCTCCTTCATCACTCGGGCACTCCTGGATTCTCAGTTCAGTTACCAGCACGCCATCGAAGAGTCTGTGGTTCTCATCTACGGTGTGTAGGAGTTTCCCGTATTATTCTTTTCTTCCCTTAATATCGTTACTACTGCTGTTTTTGCGCTCTGTCTTCTTGCCTCTCAGAGCAGCCTGGCAGGCCTGCTGGAGTAAATACCAACCCTGTTTCTGCAGCAGCCTCAGCAGCAGCTAAGTCTAGACAGGGTTTCCTTCTTTCTGTTTATTTTTCTTGCTATCAGAGCCCTGATGTGTACGTTTTGGAATGCTGGAGTAGCTGCTTCATTTTTATTCCTCCGTCTCCCCTCCCTCATTTGAAAGGGCTGGTGGAACGAGACCAGATGTCTAACAAACCCCGATTGCTAGAGTGTCTGGCTCTGTACGTGACTGACCAATCGTGACCCAGCGTGCCAAGTTTTTTATGCCTCTGACAGCAGCGTACAAAACCTGGACTGTTTCTTAGCACAAAGATTTTTTTCTTTGCGGCCCATTTAATGGTGTTTCCTCAAGCTCTCCAGACCAGATGTTCTGTGCTGTATCAGAGCTGTAGGCAATGAACAGCTTTATGGCCTCCCCTCCCCACACACTCAGTTTGCCATATCTGGCAGACTCGCATATAGTTTCCAGCTGAGAAGTAAATGTAACGTCCTGAGTATCTGTCAGAAAAAATACTAATGAATACGATCAATCTTATGAGCTGCCCCAAAATTGTTTCAGTATGTTAACAATTGGATTACAGTAAAGAACAAGTTGTTAAAGTGTACTTATATTGGCTGGAAACATTGCATCATCAGACCTTGATGAATTTTCCACTTGTTTCAATCTATTTTGGTTTTCATTTTATCACCTATTGCTAAAAGTTTCACTGTGTTAAGTTTCAGACAACATGAATGTTAACACAGGTTGTAGGGGAAGCTGGCATTGCCAGAGCCGTTATCATGCGGCAAGCGCTAAGCCCGCTTCCTCAGGGCGGCCGCAGCTGACCGGGCGGCCCAGTGAGCGGCCCGCGGCTGAGAGGACACTTTCGGGACAGCACTTGGGCTGTAGCGGGGTTGTTTTCATCTGCTTTTAGGAGCTGGAGCAGTGAATACTAGTCTGGGTAAATTTTGTTTGTGGGGCTAGTCACTCAAGTGTTAACTGGAGAACCATATAAATGCATGCAGTGAACTTTAATATCTATCCGCATGTTCCTTCTGATCACAACGTATGTATAGAACATACGCTATATTGAGTTATCACGAAGATGACTGGTTCTAGCTCAGGAACTTATTCTACCTGTTATAAGTAGGATGGTAGGTTCCTCCATTGTCACTCCTGATTGCTGAGCTGCTTTGAATCCACATCAGATTGTGTTCTGATTGTTTATTTTCATCCTCATTTTGCAAAGATTGTATGCTAAGTAATAGAATGTGCCTAGAACCACCTCCTTTAAGCCCTGGCCGAGACAGAAGTCTTAGTAACTTCTTTCTCTTTTCTGACTCGAGACCCCATAAAAACTGCACAAGGGTCGCTCTCACTGAAGGCATACAGACTGACTCCAAAGCTGATGGAAGTTTGTAAAGAGAAGGATTTTTCTCCTGAAGCGTAAGTGTTCGGGGGCCTGTAAGGCACACAGTAAAGGGCTGCATGTTTTTCTTTTAAAATTTTAGTTGGCCACATTTATTGAATCCTTGGTGGTGTGGTCATGCTTTTGCCATGTGGACCATAGAGTTTCCTGCGTGGCCAAGTGCTACTTGATTTCTCCCTCTCCATGTTTAAACTTCTTTACGGAGCGTCTCATCTGCTGTTCTTACCAAGGGCGGGTTCAATTGGAGGAGGAATTAATTAGCTACCGAGTTTGAAAAAACAACATGATTAAATAAAGGGAGATTAAATGAATGAACGGTCCGTGGCTGTTGGCTTATAAACTCTGTCAGTTTAGTTGTGAGCTCTGTGTCTTATTTTCTGAGCTCCTGTTTCATGATGGGGTGGGGGTGGGGGGAGGGGTGGGGAGGAGGAATAGACACTTTAAGGATTTAGTAAGGAATGGGGCTTACTGGAAGTTTTATGGGTGAGAGTAAGCAGAGAGTTAACCGATAAAGCTGTTTTCTGATCTTACAATGGTATGGGAATATTTACATTAAAATTTCAAGAACTCAGAATTCTTTCACTTTCTGTTCATTATAGGAATTTTTTTTTTTTTTAATCAAATTATTAGTGGCTTTGGCTTCAGGTAGGACAGACAGAAATTTCAATGCTAGTTTCCCATTTGACTCCTTAAAGAAATGAAGGTGCAAAGATTTTAATAAAAGCCAATTCATGAAGAATTTCTGGGTATGGAAGTTATAACCAAGCTCGGGAGTGGCATTCTTGCTGTGCTCTGGACCATTGTATGTGGGATATTCTGAGTCGTAGTCTGCTGGTTATTAATCTCTTCAATTTAGTAGGTTTTTAAAATGAACTTTCCAAAAACATGAGTATTTCTCTGTCTTAGCAATTTATTTTAAATGTTGTTTTATATAGATTACAGAGCATAACTTCCTATAACATTTACATTTTAATATCAGTGAGATTTTGAAGAGACCCAGTTACAAAGAGAATAGCTTCTTTTGCCAAGAATCTTACTTTCTGGGCTTGTAATTCAGACTCAGACCATTTTCGTTATTCAAGTCACTTGAGTTATGCTTGACTGTACAATGTATTCTCCCCTTTTTAGAGAGTTCTCATGAAACAGATCCTGAAGAGGGCCTGTAATTAGGGGGAAATGTATGAAATGGTTAATTTAACACTTCTGACCACCAGGCTAAAGTATTTTTAACGCGCTTCACAGATTGAAAAAGGGAAATATCACCTTTGAGCACATGTTTGAAGAAGTGCCGATTGTAATTAAAAATTCACATCTGATCAACGTCCTAATGTGGGAGCTTGAGAAGAAGTCAGCTGTGGCAGATAAACATGAATTGCTCAGTCTTGCTAGTAGGTAAGTGGCCCCGTCTGATGAAAAGTCCCTCTTCATCACTTTCTGCACGAAGTTCTTTTACTTAGACTCTAACCTATGAAACAAGGAGAAAATTACTTAAGCACATTTTGAGGTTGCTAAGACATGTAACAACATGTAGTACTTGTCCTACCCAGGAAAAACCCCAAACTGATAAGTAAAACAGTGTTTGAATACTAATTAGCTGCTCCTATGAGAATCCTCTGTATCATATTCACTTTGATAAGGTGAATACTCATGGGGGAGGTGTTTTTATTTGGCTTGGCATTTTTTATTATATACACTACCCTCAAAGGCTTATGGTATTACGTCTAGATGTTTAGTAATTCTTGGGAGAAAACCAGAAACACCTTTTAGTTTTACTGGTGGCACTTGCCCTTGTTCAGATGCAGACTTTATTTATTAGTAGACAGCTTTCAATTTGAATTTCCAACTAAAATTAGAGTTTTCTGAACCTGGCCCTGTCTTTTGTTACCTTAGATAGTGGTGACATAATCTGATCTACTATGGCTGCTTTGGCTATCTAGTTGCTAAGATTATTTATTATGTTGGTAAAATGCTGAATGAAGTGAAGTGTTCCAAAACAGATTGTTTCCTTCATGGAATGACTGTTTCTTTTCCCCTCATTTATTCTCTTAACAATAACATGAACAGATTCCTATATATAGCTCTTCTTCCACGGCCTTTAGGCTTGATAGTAGTGATTGTTCTGTGGGGGGTGAAGGCTGACAGCAGACCTATAGAGTGAAATGGAATGGACAGAGTAGATAATCAGTCAGCACTCATTTGTTGAATGGCTGAAAGAAACAAGGTATGTTTTCTTAAGGAGCCATTTTGGAACAGAAGCTCAATTATTTAATCAGGTTTCCAGTTGTCCCAGATGGAAGCTTGTACAACAGAATGATACAAGATTCTTCGCCATAAGACAAGTGGGTAAACCCAGAAGAACCGGAGAGCTGGGTGTCTTCATCGGGCCCTGGGGTGGCTAGGACTGTGGTAGAAGTGAACGCACGGCAGAGGCAAGGAAGTCTTCGCAGTGGGGGAGGAGAAGGAAACCAGGTAGTAAACCGTGTGCTGAGACAGCCAGGTTGTGAGGCTATTTGGCAGTAAAGCATGTACTGTTTGACTGCAAACATATATTCATAATAATCCTTTAATTTGTCTCTTTTAGAAGGTCATATTTTTCTTTATTGCTTTTACAAACCCACTTGGCACACCTGTATTTAAAGCTTTGAGCTAAGAACCTTTTTCAGCAATGCAAAGTTACAATTTGATGAATTAAATATATAGTTATACAATAATTTAAAATTTACTTACTACGTGAAAGTTTTTGCATATGTGATTTATGTCTCCGCCGTTTCCCAAGCTTCCTTTATTGGGCTTCAGAACACAGGTAGCCCTTCTGCCTTAGCATAAGCTGTGAGCTGGCATGTGGTGTCTGTCCGTCCAGAGCATCAGTTATAATAGCCAAGAAAATGTTTCCCATTCGCCATAGCTGCTAAGGTCTAGACGGGTATTTTATTACAGTTTCTATCTTCTGTATTTTATGTGATATAGGAGGCAAGGCCCCTTGTGTCCCGCAGTCAGTGACTGTAAGGGTGTACGGGCTCTGCTGGGGGAGAGCCCTTGCGTCCCGCAGTCAGTGACTGTAAGGGTGTACGGGTTCTGCTGGGGGAGAGCCCTGTGTCCCGCAGTCAGTGACTGTAAGGGTGTACGGGCTCTGCTGGGGGAGAGCCCTTGTGTCCCGCAGTCAGTGACTGTAAGGGTGTACGGGCTCTGCTGGGGGAGAGCCCTGTGTCCCGCAGTCAGTGACTGTAAGGGTGTACGGG
>PVIW01007578.1:0-71002 GCA_004026585.1 Noctilio leporinus
TCTCACCCACCCATTCCCCCCAAAGTCAATCCCACCTGTTGTCCATGTCCATGGTTCCTTTATACTAGGTTCTTGTCTAAGCTGCTCCCCTTCTTTGCCTCTACCTCTCCCTCCCCCCTACCCCGTTCCCCTGACCACTGAAGGCCTATTCCTTGTATTCATATACTTGGTTCTATTTTGGTTGTTGTTAGTTTTGTTCATTATTGTCTGGATTCTAAACTTTTAAAACATGGCCCACTGCTAAAATAACTAAATTTTAACTGGGAGAAATTAATGAACCATATTCCAACAAGTGCCAAAATTGTGGAGGGATAGTGTATTTTCTAAGTGGCATATACTCAGTACCTTTAAGAATTTTGGCTTACTAGGAGCTTAGAAATGAAACATTCAGAACATTTTCTATTCTTCTTCAGTGATGTGTATTAGAATGTATCACAAGGGACCGGAGATCATAAGTTGATTTTCACCAACTGCAGTCCTTTTCCCCTTTGTCCTTCACTGAGTCTTATGTTCTTTTTTTCCCACCTCAGAAGCACTCCTGAGGGGCTTATTAAACCAAGACAGGACATTTACCTTCTGCTTCCGTCCTTGAGAAGGAGCTAAGTTAAAAAGAAGAAAAAATAGAGGGAAAGGAAGGAATTAGAAAACTCCAAATTGAAAAATATTATAGGCAATTATCAATAATTTAAAGTTATCATTAAACTCTGGTGTAGATAATTTTAAACCCTGGTGTAAAAATTAGACACCTATTAGAAAAGCATGATCATCTTACCAAGGAACTTCTTAGTATCAATGTTTCACAGTGCATATTATGAATTTGATTTTTTATTCCCCTGCTCTGAGCAAAAACTCTGAGTTGGTGCCATCAAAATCCCCATTCTAGGGCTACAGTTTCTGTAGTGCAAAGAGATTAAGAAAGTTGCTGTGGCCATGTATAAAGACAAGTCACATATTCTTTACCAATTGATCATCAAAAAGATAGTCACTTTCAGGCCCTCCCTGGCTGGTGACACAGTGGATAAGGCACTAGCCTACAAACCCAAAGGTGGCTGGTTAGATTCCCCAGCCAGGGCGCATAACCAGGTTGTAGGCCAGGCCTGTAGCTGGAGACAGGTGAAAGCAACCATACATTGATGTTTCTGTTTCCTCCCTCTCTGCCTCTCTCTCTTCACCGCTCTCTGGAAATAATAAAATCTTTATAAAAATGTCACATTTAAATTTTTTCCTATGTCAATCTGATATTTATACATAGAGAAAGATGTGACACAGTAAAACAAAACTCCTCAAAAATTCCTCCAAGATTATTCCACTGCTTTCCTGCTTCTGTCTGCTCTAAGCGGCAGAAATCTTGACTAGGGTGTCAGGGGGAGTCCAACTCATTCAGGTTTAAATGCCTAGAGTGCTATGTTATTATTATCCTAAATTGGTAGGCTCTTTTATTTTTTTTCCTCTTAAGAACTTTTGAAAAACTACCAAAGGAATGACTGGACTGATATTTATAAGGGGAACTATGTCAAGTGTAGTCTTACACATAAAATATGGAAGATGTAAACACGATTCTCATTTTAGATACTAGTGTTCCTCTCACTAAGTGTCTAGCAACAACAATTACGGCCAAGGAAATGGTTCTAGCCTAGCTCATAATACTTTCCTGATTTTCCAAATATTGTGGCCTGTATTTTTCCCGGGATTTATTGCTTCACCACTCAAATTACCTTGTTTTATTTTTGTTTATACACTTGCTCAAACAGTAGTCTTTTAATAAAAGAGCTTTTATTGATTCCTAATAAATGCTTACTTTTCTCCAATATGCTATAGTCATGCCTTATTTACCTGTACTTTCTCTCTAATTGAAGAACACAGCATCAGAATTTGTGTTGTCTTTGGTGGCTTTATTGTTTAAGTTTGGTGAGCAGATAATTTCCAACTTCTCTGGTATGGAGAGAAGGCAATCAAGGGTTAAATAGTTTAAGTTTGATATAGCTCTTATAGGCAGACTTATATGATCATATTGTAGAGTTTCTTTCTCAAGAAAATAAAAGGAGAAAATGTGAAAGTGGAAACTTAGTGAGGCAGAAAAATAAATTTAATTTTCCTCAAAATGTTTGATCTCTATAACCGTAGCCAAAACAGGATAAAAGGGGGACTTCAGTGTCCACTAACTACTACAACTTTTTGTCTGCAGCTCTAGGTGCTATAAGACAATAGAGGAAATAACCTAAAGGTTTTGATGCTAAAGGATGAGCTTCTAGATTATAAATTCAAGTTCAGTCATTTTTTACCATGTATGAACTTCAAGAAGTACCAATGTACTTGAACAGAAAGAAAAACACCCCACAAATCAAGAAATATAAATTTACATAGCTGAGAACATGTAGAGCATGAAACAAACTAAAAAATAAAATGGTTTTAGAATAGTTCTCCGATTTGATGAGAAAATTGAGATTTCGAATATAAAAAACCCACTATGTGCTGAAGAGAATAAATTATGTGATACAATCTCTTACATATTACAAAATAATATAAGTCTCCAAATAAAAGATAAAGCTTATATATAAAAACTAAACACCTTACCAGCATTTTATTGCAACACAGGCTGTTGCAGTAAACAATTGGATTAATGTCTTTAAATTGACTAAAAAAAAAAAGATAAAAATGAAACCCTTTTAATTTTATACTCATTCCTCTAATTTAAGTATGAATTATTACATGTTAAAGTTTAAAGATAAATTATAATTCTAGTAAGAACACAAATTTAACATATTTAAAATATTTTAGTTAATTAATGAAGAAATAAGACATAAAATTCAAAGTAAGTCAAAAAAGCAGATATATGTATAAACAATTAGGAATCTAAAATAAATGTGTTTTGTAAGTGCAAAACTAGATTTTCTTTTTGGAGGGTATGGGTGGTAAACTATACCATCAACAGACATACTTATTTAGATTTACATAGAAAAAATAACTGCATTGTCATTCATTTTCTACTCTTCCATGGCAGTAAAAAAAGAGTAATATAATTCAAAAGACAAGGGAAGGCACAAAATTCATACATTAATGGAACTCACCTACATTATACATTTTTAAAATAAAAGGTATCTTTTGGTCTATTTCAAAGTCTTTCACATGAGTTTGAATTAAATGACATTGCCAGACCAGAAAAAAATTCTGAATATTTGCTATCCTTCAGATTATTAAAAAATACAGCAATCAATAATGCCACAATATTCAGATTCAAAGTGGAATTTTATAGATAACCCTAAAATAGGTTGACTAAAGAGGCTATTTAGGTGAGAACACAGGAAGCATTATATATGTTGTTTTCTTCTGCTCAACTTTCTTTCATTGGCATTTCTGGTAATGGCACCTATATTTGCTCTTAGGGGGAAAATACCTCAGATTAAGTCCATGCTTTGTTCACAAAATTAAGACAGAGGCTTTGATATAGTGTGTTAATTATAGAAATGCAGTAATAAAACATAGTAAATAAAGACACTAGGTAGACTTAGAAAAAATATAGTGAACAGCTAGCAGAGAGAAATAAAAAAGAATTAGCTGATTGAATATAAGTCCCAGAGGAAAGCAAGCAAGCAAAGAATAGCATACAAAACATAAATAAGTCCAAATATAATAGCAATTAAAATATACATAATTAGATTTTAATCTTAAAAGACTGATTATAGATTCGACTGAAATAAAAAGCAAAATAATATACACAGTAACAAGAAACACAAAATACCACAAAACTTCTGGAAACAATGAAGATAAAGTACATAAATTAGGATTCGGTCATTTAATAGATTGTTATAAAATTATAGACTATAATTTGGATCAAATCTATTTTGCTACTTGCACAGGCACAAAACATTCAGAGACAGCATTGATCCACACATCCAATCCAACAGAAAACGTTATTTTTTAGCACTGCTTCAAAATGCATGGAGAAAGTCATCATTCCTCAACATCCCCTTGCTCCTTTCCTGCACCAAGCCACCGTCATCACTCATCAGAAGTACTTCAACAGCCTCCCAAGTAATTTTCATAATCACTGATAGTGACCTTTTCCAAAGTCAGCTTATTGTCTTCCTTTACTCAAAACTCTGCAGGAAGGTCTCATTCCAGACAGTCATAGTGAGAATTTTGGCAGTTTGAATTGGACATGTGTGGATAATTTCAAGTTTGGAGGACATGAGCAATTGAAAGAATAAGATTCCCCACCAATTATACTTTGTATGATACATTTGAGTTGCTCAGCAGATAGTAACTAAATGAATAAAAGAACAACCGAGTGAATACATCTTCTGATGTGCTTTTCTCAGAGCTAGAGAAACCAGGTGTGTTAAAATTTGAAAGATATAGTAAATATAAATAAGCCTAGCATTAAAATGGTTGTAATAGACATATATAGTTAACAGTACTTCACAAAATTAGAGAGTGCACATTTTGAAGCACATATAGAGCCTTGGGAAAAATTAATAGCATGAGAATCCTTGAAGGAAGTGGAAAATATATTCCAAATGCTCAACATCAAGTATGACACTTTACATGACAATAATGCAATAAATTTGATTTTAGAATGTCTTCATCATCTAATACTTGCATATAAATAAGTTAACAAAGAAATTATGATGCAATTATGAAAGAAATTAACAAATATTCTAAGACAAGTGACAAAGAAAGTACTAGATGTCACAAATTATAAGATATACTCAAAATGTTTCCTAAAAATAGTTACATTTGTGTTACATTATTTTACAAAAAACTACCCTAAGACTAGAACCCATAGCAGAAAACAAAGTACAAAAAGTAAAATATAGAAAAAATAAAAAGATTTCATTCTTAGAAAAACTTGATGAAATGAACAAGTGTCTGACAATAATTTTTTTATATGGCACTAAAAACACAAACAACAAAAACAAAAATGAACAATTGTGACTACATCAAAATAGGAAAGCCTCCATAAAGCAAAAGAATCAACCAAACAGCCCTGGCTGGTGGCACAGTAGATAAGGAGCCAGCAGCTTGCAAACCCAAAGGTGGCTGGTTCAATTCATAGCCAGGGCACATAACCAGGTTGCAAGCCAGGTCTCCAGCCAGGTCCACAGCTGGAGGCAGGTAAAAGAAAACCACACATTGATGTCTCTCTCCCTCTCTGCCTCTCTCCCTTCCCCTCTCTCTAAAAATAATAAATAAAATCTTTTAAAAAATCAACCAAATAAAAATGCAATATACAGGATGAGAGTAAATATTTGCAAACCATATCATTTGATAAGGAGCTAATACCTAAAATATATAATGAACTATACAACTCATCAGTAAAACAAATAATTCAATTTAAAAATGAGCAGAATACTTGAATACATATTTTTCCAAAAATGGCATATATACAAATGGCCAAGAAATAGTTGAAAAGTGTTCAGCATCACTAGTCATCAGGAAAATGAAAATCAAAACCATGAAATACCATCTCACACATAGAATGGCTATTATCACAAAGATAAATTAACAATAAATGCTGGTGAAGATGTAGAAAAAAGGGAATCCTTGTGCACTGTTAGTGGAAATGTAAAATGGTACAAAAAAAAAAAAAAAATAGTATGAAGGTTTCACCCCAAATTAAAACTATCACATTAGCCCTGGCTGGTGGCACAGTGGATAAGACAGTGGCCTGTGAACCCAAAGGTTGCTGGTTCGATTTCCAGTCAGGGCCCATAACCAGGTTGCAAGCGAGGTCTCCAGCCAGTTCTCCAGCTGGAGGCCATGAAAGGCAACCATACATGGATGCTTCTCTCCCTTTCTTCTTCCCTCCTTGCCCTTCTATCTTAAAATAATAAATAAAATCTTTATATATATATATATATATATATATATATATATATATATATACCATATGAGCAGGGAGTGGAGCTGTAGTTTTGAAATTTACCTTCTAACATTCAATTTTTGAACTGACATGTGCATTACAAAGCCAAAATGTTGAGAAAGAGAGGAGTGAGGTTATGAAAGAAGAGGAAAATCCCTAAAATGGGAATGAGGGAGAAAAAACAGCTTTTTCTAAGAAGAAGGGGTCGCATGAAGAGTTCACCCTCTGTAGGGGATGTGTAAGGGCAGAGTGAACTGGAGTGTCATTACAGAGGGCATTGTCTGACTTTCACAAACGAGAGGCAAGGGACCCGGTGCACCACTTTCCATTGAAGGGAAGAGGGCTGGTCAAATGGCTTCTCTCCTGGGCTTAGTTGATGCTTGATGACAACTGACTCCATGTGCTTGGCAATCGGGCCTGATAGCTCTGTAATTCCTTTCTTTTGACGAACACTGTAATTGAGAATAGGTTTTATTTTTTTCATTTCTTGCCTGTTTCCTCTCTGGGACCCTGTGGTTGTAGCAACTTGATGATAATGTGTTTGTGGGGGAAGATTGTTTACCTTTCCTACCTCTGTTTTACTTGGCTATGCTGCACCGGCATTGCAGCTCACCTTCCAATTCCTCAGAGAGACAGTGATGTCTTTGCTGAATTTGCCTTTGATATCTGGATATTAAACATTAATGTTGGACGGAAGTCTGATGTCAACTCTATCTCGGGAGAGCACAGGTTCAACCCAAAGGCAAGGAAAGTCTTTAGAGACAAGACACTGGTCTAGCTTTCAGTTGCTTGAAGTTTATTAGTTCAGCATGATTTATGTGACTTGCTCATTCAACAGTTTGTTCTGTGTGTATATTTCTATGGCTGTGTATAAACTAACCTATAGGGATGTGATATGTTCCTATCCTATCTTTTCTGAAGCCTCAAGATACTATCCTCAAATCACAGTTCTACCTAGAGCTGGAGAGACTAATGCTTGCAGACAGGATCAGTTCTGCCATAGGCTTCAGGACATGCATTTATGTATGATTTTGAAATTAAGAAAAAGAACTCACAGTGTGAAACTGCTGATGGCAGTAATTTTCCAGTGGATATGATTATTTGAACTTGGATGATCCCAGAGAGCTCTATGCCATGACCCAAGCTAGATCGAAATGTTTTCATTTCCTTTCCATGGGATCTTTATAAAAACTTCCTATTTCATATGATTGACATCATAAAACAAAGACAACTGATCTGAATGTAACAGAATTGCCTGATAATTCAGAATATCTTTACTGTAATTATTGTTTTATACTTTTTCTATAACGTGCAATACTAGATTATTAGTTGTCGAATAGTCAGACAAATGTATATGTTTGGGATTTTCAACATTTTATTACAAGGGAGTTTAAATTTTGCCAACATAGTTCTAGAAAGTTGATAGAGAAATCACCTGGTAATTTAGCCAAACCCAAATATCTGATTTAGTAGAAATGCAATGGGACTCGAGCATTTGAATAAAAATGTATATGATATGCATCTTAGATAAAATAATAGTAACACCTAGATTAAAAAAAAAAACACTCTAGGTGTTTATTACTACAGGGGGTTTGTGGAAAATAATTTGAGAACTATAGGAAAACATCCCTGTGCCTACATAAGGATCCTTTTGATTTTAATATCAACTACATAGATGGCTGATGCTATCCTCTGTCATAACTTCAGAACAAAACCAGCAGTATTTAAAATATAATCTATGCATTATTCCAGTCCATCTTAACAGAATCCAATAACAGGTTTTCCTTAATTATGTTTAAAATTTTATTTAACAACCCTCCCTCCACCCTGCCCATCAAACAAACACAGATATTTTAGCACTTAACTAATGGACTAGAATAATGTTGAGTATACTTTTATCTGCTCTAGTTTCAGTATTGCTTCATTCCAACTTAACAATGTGTAGTTAGACCATATTTTTAAAACATTTCTTCAGACAAAGAAAGGAATGACCTGTTTAAGAACAATTGGGTTAGAGATGAGCTGGGCTGAAAGATGAAACAGAGCCAACACTGGGGAAGGGCAAGGTGTTTGGCTAACATGATTAGAGAAATCTATCGGACACTAAGAAACAAGCTTTCTGATGAATGTCAACTGACTGTAGATAGAAAGGAGGCATCCTACAAGGAAACAAAGTTTAGCAACGAGAGACACGAGGAGAATGATTATTTGTTTACTCTTATTTTTATTATTAAATTTACAGATTCTGGTAATGAACACTGCCTCCCAAAAGTGAATAAATTCCCAGCTACTAGGACAGCTGACCAGCTAATTAACCAGGCTCTGATGCTCCTTGGACCTTACACATGGAATTTGAACATAACCATCAAATTCTTAGGGTATCTGATCCCAGATCCCATGATCTTTAAAGTTCTTTGGATTATAACCACAGTAGGAAACATGAATTACAGAGAATAAAGCAGAACCTCAATAGAGAGTGAAGAGTGTTTTCCTTAAAGATAGCTGGTATCTGTATATCAAAAAAGTAGACATGCTTTGGCCCACTGGCAGCCAGTTTTATAAAGTTGGTAAAGGATGGCTCTGAAAGAAAGGGAGAAAAAAATAGATAATGACTGCATAAGTGATGATAGAAAAATGCACTTTTATATGGTCAAAATGACAGAGCTGTTGAGTTGTTTAACTTCAGTTTCCACAGTTGGATCAATTTGAATTTACAAGTGGAGTCACATTTAGGAGAGATTACATAAATGCAATACATAAATTAAATTTTAGATAAACTTAATGTTGTCCTTAAAAATGACTTTTTTGCTGGTTCGATTCCTAGCCAGGGCACATAACCAGGTTGCAAGCCAGGTCTCCAGCCAGATCTGTGGCTGGAGGCAAGTGAAAGGCAACCATACATTGATGTCTCTCTCCCTCTCTATCTCTCTCCTTTCTCCTCTCTCTAAAAATAATAAATAAAATCTTTAAAAAGTGATTTTTTTGTTCTTGGAAGATGCATGTACTATTTCTCAGTGAGTTCCATAGCTAGTTTTCCCTTCACTACTGTAAGTGTATTATTTCTCTTGATATACTAGATGAAGTGGTTACTTGGTTAGAATTCAGGTGTTAAATTGTACCAAAAATGTATTATCTTTAATTCTAGAATTTCAGGGCTACAAAAATATTACCATCATGAAAGGGTCATGGGAACTAAAATACACTAAGAAAAGAACATAATTATCTCATCTCATGCCTAAAGACATAAGCTGACTTTGAAACATTTGTTCATACCACCTTTTCTTCATTCAGCCTGTCTAGATATTTTAAATTAATGAAAATAGCTAACATATTGAGGAGTTAATACAGTCATACATCCTCACAGCCAGTCTTTTACCAATCTTACCTATAATGGGACTGAAAAAAGACTAAATCACGTGATTTTCTCCAGATGCTGCAACTAGAAATCAGCAGAACCAAGATGGAAAGACAGGTTCTCAGGCTGTGAAGTCCTGTGCTTAATCCCTGTCATAAACCAAATTCTAAAATGGCACCTGCACCATCTCTGGAGCTGTTCGTTTGATGGATTTTTCTCCCATAATTAGATTAGCTTACATAGCACAGCTTGACTTTCCACAAGGCAGATTATCTGGACAGGCCAGACCTATCCACATGAACCCTTTAAAAGCAGAGTTTTCTCCAGTTCGTCACTGGGGGGACGTCAGAGAGATGCATTCTAGCTAATTTGAAGAAAGTAGTTCAAGGAGAGGCAACTCTTAGCAGCCAAGAGCTGTGCTCAGCCAATAGCTGTCAGTCGTCCCACTGCAAGGGACTGATCTCTGTGAACCACAGGAATGAACTGGGAAGTGGACTTTCCCTGAAACCTGCAGCTTGGACAGCATCTTGATTTCAGGTTTGTGGCTCCCTAAGCCATGCTGTGTCAGACTCCCGACCTATAGATCTGTGAACTAATAAGTGGCTGTTGCTCAATTTATGATAATTTGTTAAATTGTGATGCAGCAATAGAAAACCATCCCATACCCTGTATGATGCGTATAAAGATATAAGGGAAGTCTACCCACTTTTCGTTTCTACATGCTGGTCCCTATCCTAGACTCTAAAATATACAAACCAGTTTTTGGTTGTTTTATTGTCAGTGTGAATCAATTCGCAGTTGGTGTCAAAGATAATCAACAGTAGTATAACATGATTATTTTAGTAAACACATTCTTTGAAAGGAATGTTTTAAGCCAAATCAAATGCTTTTCAATATTTTCTGACTGCCTAAATTTATCCATAGCTATAAATCTGTGCTACCCTTAGGGAATGCTCTAAATTTTCCCTCGTCTACAAATATGGGTTTTTCCAGGCCTCATTTCTTGTCATCTGCTTCTCTATGTTCTTTATCAAATGGCAGGAAAATTGTAAAATGTATCCAATTTTTTAACATCAGTTAAATGCAGCATCTATATTTTGGCACAGTCTAAATATATTTTATTTTCAAGTAAGTAGGTAGGAAGAGCTTCATTTAATTTATAGGTTTGTTATAACATATGCTAACATTCTTTACCATTACCCACTCCCATTTCAGGAAAACCAGAGCCCTTCCTTCACGTTCTTCCTCAACCTGTCTTCTCTGATGGTGTGCGTGACTCTGAAATCAGTGTGTTTTGCACTGGCCTCACGTACAAACTCTAGATCGATGTTTTCTACTAGTCCTACAAGATCTTTCGTTATTTGCTTTTCATTCATCTCCTGATGCTTAAAGTTGACATTTTAAAAACTATTTAGTCACAGTTTATGAAACTTGGTGCACCTTTGTGAATGAACAAGTGCTTTGCAGTTTTATCTTTGCATACAAATATACACACCTTTGATTTATTTAAAGCCAAAATCTTAAAAATTTAACTCTGGAATCAGTTCCTGAGAAAGTACAAATGTTTATGACTCAACTACCAGCAATATTTTAGGAAAAAGGCAAAGACTTCATCTATTTTTACCATAGTACCTATATTTCTTTTGTAAATGGATTTAGAGAATAAAGTCAAAAGCAGCTGCTATTTCAATATATATTTTTATGCAGAAAACCAACTTCTATAATTTCAGAACTAACTGTTGATCTTCAGAAACTCTTCTCATTCCTTAGATCTGGAATACATGTCAAATTTTCTATAGCACCAAGAAGTACTTCATACTTTGCTTGATGACAGTGGGCCTCTGCTCTCCATTTAATTAGCACACTTAGGATACTGGCTTTCTGCCCAGCTCTGCTGTGCACTCCTCATGGAGAAGGACTTGGAATTCTCACTAACAGGGAATGATACTACCTATTATTATTATTATTAGATTAATTTTTGGTTTTGATGTAATTTCTAAACAGAAAAAGGTAATTTACAAATTACAATATAGGTATCTTTTCCAATTCCTCTGCATCACTTTCTTCTCTTTCACTGTCTCTTCTTCCCACCACATTAACAACTGACTGTCAAACTTTACACCGTAGTAACAGGGTCTTTCTTTAATTCGTTCCACTATGAATCATCAAGGCCTTTCAATGTACAAATTACTATGACCGACAGTGTGTAATAAAAAAAAAAAAATGAATAGGTCAGGGTCTATTTCCCCAAGGAACTTAGAGTCTTATATGGAGGATAGCTAACTCCAGCTGTCAGCCAAATCTACTTCACTACCTATTTTTGTAAATAAATTTTTAATTTAAAAATTAATTTTATTGAAATACAGGCATGATGTTTAAGTTATATATTGCCTGTGGCTGCTTGTACACACCACAGTGGTAAACCAAGAGTTTGATTGACCTGCAAAGCCTAATATGCTTACTGTCTGGCCCTTTACAGAAATAAAAGAACAAGGGAAATGTTAACACTGGGCTTGAAAATGTTATAGAATATATAGAGTTTAATTACTAGTGTAGGGATGGAGGGAAATTCTAGGAGCAAAATTTATGTGAATTCTAAAAACCAAGTAGGCTTACAAGTGAAAGAAATGAGATGGAGAGAGAGCTCTGGTGGCTGACAGTTTCAAAGCACTATCAAAGAAAAAGCACATGTCTTTATCAAATGTATTCTTAATTATGGCACAGCATGCCATCTTCCAGGCAATGATGGAGTTTTGTGTCATCTTTTAAGATACATTGAAGGAGCCATTTACTTCTAGATGTTGATAAAGTGATTACACAAATTATCACTTAGGGCAACATTACATATATGTTAGATCTTATTTATTAGAGATTTTATCAACCACTAAAGTCAATATTTGCATTTTTAGTTACAAAAATATGAGTTTATATTAACAAATAAACTCTTCATAAGAACTATGTTTTTGTACCTTCTAAATATGAATTTTAAAAACTGAAATGAAGTGATTATTTTTATATACTTGCAAGATATATCAAAGCACAATTATTTTTAATAATTTTATTCATTATTTTCAGAGAGAAGGACAGGGAGGGAGGAAAACTTCAATGTATGGTTGAAGCTACAGACCTGGTTGGATACCTGGTTTGCAACCTGGTTATGTGCCCTGGCTGGAAATCAAACCAGAGACCTTTGGGTTCACAGACCAGAGCTTATCCACTGAGCCACCAGCTAGGGCTCAAAGCACAACTATTGATGGAAAAAGAATATGTATATTCACATATATATATATATATATATATATATATATATATATATATATAAAAGAGCTTTAGAGTATATTGACATTTTAAGGGACATGATAAGTAAATATTCATGTTGGTTCAAGATTCCAAACATACTTGCTGAAATTAACACTCTCACTTTTACTTAATTGCCTATTACCATTATCATTCTACCTAGAATATATCCTCCATTTCATAATCTCAGATTAAAATTAACTATTTTAACTCAGATTGCTTCCACTTCTAATTTTTAAAAATTCAGACTTCATTTGTTTTCCAGTAATTAAGGAAGAAATTCCATAAATTTTGTTTTATTTATAGATGGCACACTAATTAACAACTTACATAACACTTATTTTAATTAGTAGTTTAAGGATAAGAATGGCATAAAATAATAGGATGCTTTTAGTACTGAGAACATGTCTTAATAATATAGTTAAAAGTTATGAGAGTGTAAAATCCTTGCCCTAAAAATGTTATATATTGAAAGATATATTTGTAAAGTATAATTTTTTAGTATCCTAAAATATTAAGATGTTTATGTGATCTTGAGATAAGTTTAAACATGTAACTCTCATATATAAAACATAGTTCTCAAGCATTTGGGATAATCTTGAAGTATTTAATTTCTTTTTACTCAATCCAAGCAAATAATATGAAAACAAACCTTTGGTAAGAATATGCTATTATCCCAGCATTGAGCTCATTTAGGCTCATTGGGGACAACAAATAATGCTATCTAATTAATTAGAATGACAGGAAACTGCATGACATATTTCTTATGGCTGGCTGGCTTAACATTCTAAAACCCTCCTGTTGATTAGAACTTGCATGTTTTAAATAGAAAAGGATGTTAGACATCCCATCTGTTGTGTAGCAGAGTTTCAGCAAAAATAAAAAAGGTACATTTAGGTCTTGGTGAGTTCAAATCAGCAGAATAGACAAATATAACATGTTAACTGAGACACAGTATAACAGGCTGATTGTTTCCAAAATTCTTTTCTATCAAACTATAATTAAGGAAAATGACTACTTGAAATCTTGGCCTTGTGGCCTTATTTGTCATATACAGAACATCTAGCTCATGTTCAAAATTCTTCTTCTGTGTATGTACTATAGGCACAGTTGAAGAAGCATAACTTATTTCATACTATGTATTATGCTAAGAAAGAAAATATTATTTGGAGCTTCATACCCAATAATATACATATTCTGAAAGAAATTTGTTACAAAGCATGCATTTAAAATATAGAGTTATATTTCATGGTTAAAAATAGTATTTTTCACATAGATTTGACAATTAAATGGATGAAAAATCAATGGCTATATTTAATAGCCATTGGAATGGGGCTGAAACAAGACTTACTACACATCGTGTGACATCATATGTAGTTTTTTTTTTAATAAAATGAGTAATTAAGCTATTTGCTACATGTTTTGTAAAAATGAAAGTGAACAAAAATTTACAATTATTTACCTAAATAAGATTAGCTATTGCCCAGTGAGGACCATCTATATCCATAAAATTATCATACTCATGTAACCACTATGAAAAATAACTATAAGCAAACACTAAAAGTAGAATTTTTAAAAAACATTGTACATTTTTATTTTAATTCTACTGCAAGTGTCTTTCTTTAGTTTGAAAATTGAAAGTACCAGCTATTCAATATTAGGCTTTTCAATCAATGGCTGATTTTTTACTCATAAGGAAATCAGAAACTAGAACCAATAGATTCAGGAAAGAAGCTGAGAAGAAATTTATCTTGGTAAATAATGAAAGAGGTATAATGGCAATTAATTGCCACTAAATTTCAGCTCATCAAGGCAAATTTGCTAAATGAGTATGGAATAAACTAAGATAGCATTAACCAGGAAATGAAACTAGATCAGAAGTCAAGATGTGAGTCCTGGAAGTTAAAAAAGGGAGAATCTTACTGAAAGCATAAACATATGAGACAGCAAAAAATATATATCAATCAGCAAGATATAGAAAATAAAGTTCTATTGAAGAAAACAAGATAATTACTGAATGCATATTCCACTAGCAATGAATAGGTTATTAATAAAAAGAGAAGCAAAAAGAAATCACTTTGGTAAGGTTGTTTTCAACTTGAATCTGTATTTTCCTAGCTTCTTAAATAAAACTAAATTTGGGGAGTTTTAATCAGTTGATCATAGTTACATAGCTAATAGATGATAGTGATGGGAATCTCTCTCACACACATTATTTTTCCAGATTGACCACGCACTGAGCCCATACACCAAGAAAGGTGTATACCTTTCTGGAGATGAGGAAGGGGTCATAGATAGTAATTTAGTAAATGATAACTAATAATAGTAGATTAATCTTCCTACTTTTCACTTCTTTTATCTTTCGTCTTTCTACACTCCCTAACTCTGCAGAACAAGTTTTCAGTGCAAGCCTTCAAACTATGAAGAACCTGTTAGACTGGAAGAAAGAGAGATGGCGATTGTGATGTTAAAGGAGCCAAGAAAAGATGTCTCCCCAGAAGTCAGCATCATAGTGGCTTTTGATTACAGAGAGTTCAGTAAACTGTGTCTTGATAGCTATGTTAGAAGTAGGAAACATTTGATAGATTTGCTCTGGTCAGAATACAAATTAACTAAATTGACACCCACTAACTGGTTACATAACCAATCTCTAGCACACATACTCTGTACTTTCTTTACAAAACTTCATTTCCTTTTTTAAATTTAATTTAATTTTTGTTTTATTGCATCCATCCCCTTTTTCCTTCACTCTGTCCCCTTCCCCACCTACCAAAACTTCATTTCTAAAGCACAAGATAGAGATAACTGAATCAGATAGACTTCTATACTTTGACATATCAATGGAGTTGTGTAAGTGTGTGTGTGTGTGTGTGTGTGTGCATGTGTGTGTTTAAGTAATCTACAGATAAAAGTTCAAAGGTGACCTTAAATCAATAATGAGGTGGTAAATATGGCATACTCACTAAAGCTATTTCCATGAGTTTTAGATTTGTGAATTTACAGGAATTTTATTTTTTTTTTGGGGGGGTGAGTTCCACATAGATTCTATTTTTGGATTTAAATATTTCATGGGATGCTATATTTGTTTAAAAAGGAGAGCTTTATTTAGCTATTTAAACATACATTAATTAAGCAAAGTAGGTGGATGTAAATTCAGCCATGGTATCATGCATAGCACAGATCAAGACCTTGCATTTTCACAATACATTTAGAAATTGAACACAATGAATTTGTAATATGCCTAGGATAAAATGACATTGTAAACACTTGACTAGAAAACACTTTCTTTCTGCTGCTTATATTATACTAAATTCTGAAATTATATTCTTATACTAAAAACCTATTTTATTAATCAACTTCATCAAAAAATGATTATTTTCTTAAAAATGTTCCAAATAGCATGTACTAGTTAATATTCAGGATCTTGAAAAATAAAATGCAAAAGAAGATGATAAATAAAAAGTCAATACTATTTAATTTAACTTTTGGATTTAGAAATCTGAAAGAATTTTTAAAATCAACTAAAAATAATTTTATATTGAAAGCTCCTTTTACAACTATGCTTCTTGAAGTGAATTCTATATATAATTACTAAAGCTGTCTTATTTAAAGAATGACCTGCCTACCTCCTGCTCATAATTATGTTGATTATGTTGATTGTTGGCTTAAAATATGTTTTCAAGCAATATCTAACTAACCATATCTAAAACTATGTGGGATGTGATGTGGAGTATTTTAAGAAACAGCCTAGGTGATTTCAATACTGTCTAAAGTCTAACTAGTTTCTTTAAGATAGAAACCATTTGCATTGGTTTTTGTATTGCCAACACCTCCTGCAGTGACTAAAACAAAAAAGTAAATCAATACATATTTGCTAAATAAATAATGACATTGATTGATTTTGTTAGCTGCCATTTTCTCTTCAATGCAGTGCTTATCCTATTTGGCATACTTCCTTTGTTCTCTAACATTTCAGAGGTAACATCAATATTCTTCATCCTTTGTTCCCATGACCCATGACACTGGTTCTTATTCTACCTTTAGGCCATTTCTCCTTGTTTCTCTTATAAAAGTATTATGATGATGATTGCAACTTTACAGAGTACATACATGAATCAAAAAGATTAAGTAAAATGTTCGGGTATTAAATATTACTGCAAAGCGAGGAGAGTGACTCACTCTTTCTACTTTTTTTGAATTCATCTTTAGTATTTAGCTAGCACCACTTTACCCTGCGAACAACTTCATAATATTTCATTGAAAGAATAAATGAATGCCTGAATGACTGTGTTCCTGCATTGAGAAGTTTGGGGCTTGTCTAATCCAATATCTAAATAGTTAAATTATAAGTTGAGTGTGAATGTATGGAGTTTTTCAAGTAAGCATTAAAGGTGTCTAAAATAATTGTCCAAGTGCAAAGTCTTTAAGAAGTCTATTTAAATGGGTTTTAATGAGCTCTTATGATGTTTTAAATTCATCCCCCACAAAGTAGGTCTGTTTCCTCTCATTTTATCTTAGGAGAATCTTAATTGGTCAATGTGATTTTCCTTAGGACTGGTCTCCCTGGCTGGCTAGCCTTCCAGAAACTCAAATTTGGTCATAAATATAGATAAGTCACATTCACCCAGCTTTTCAGACACCAGAAATGCCAGCAGCATTGTTGATGAAGAACAATAAGAAGGTTACACAGTAGCTAAAAGGTTTGCTCATAAGGCAAAGTGAATCCTCTGAAACCTTCTAAATAATTGGGAAAAAAGTAATTAGTGGAATAAAGATCTAAAGGTCTCTTAACAGCAAGTGAAGCCAATACAAGGGAAAATGTGGGTAATTATTCCATTTCTTTTTGTATGAAAGAATAATGGTAATAAAACAATAACAGATTTTCAAGCCACAAATTTAAACATCACCACAATATTCCTAGGTCTCCTTTGAGAGATGTAAGCATTTCAAATTCCATATTTGAATCTTTTGTTTGTACATTTATACATTCATCATTTAATAAGCATTTTCTGAATACAACAATGGGTCAAGCACTGCAAGCTTTTTCAATACAGAATTGAATAAAACACAATACTTATTATCATGTAACACATTGTTTAGTGGATGATACAGATATATAAACACATAATTATACTGAGATGAGTTTTAAAGAGTATTATGAAAATTAATTTTGACAACACAGAGAAGAAAGCAATAAATTTGCTGTTTCATGAGAAAAATTCAAACATCTTCACCGCCTCTCACAGTTTACTTTTGCTCTCAGTGTTCAAGCCACAGAGCCCTTTTCAATATGATGCATCTCAATACAATGGCATTCATTTTAACATCTGTGTCTGCATTAATTAAAATTTAAAGTAGCAAGCACAAATGGAATGCCCATTATGAGAAATTACTAGTTATTATTTATACAGCAATCCACCCGTGGAGGTCACTAGGAATTTGAACTGTATCTGAAGAAATAGGTTGCTATCCATGAATGTCAACATGAGAATAATTTCCCAGTAAGAAGTATTCTTATAGCTTGGAAACAGAAAATATGAGTTTACAGGTTTAATTTAAACTAGGGAACCTAAAAAATGTGATGATGTCATATAATAGTAAAAACTAAAAATAACCTGTAAAATAAATTAAACTTGGACAGATAACTTAGGAAAATGCTTTCTAAATGGAGGAATTTGTAAGAGCAAAGATAGAAATGGGGAAAAAAAAAATGAAGGGCATGCTTAATTAATGAGTTCTTAGTAACTCAAAAAGAGATTGCACCAGTGGCAAAGATCTTAACTCAATCCATTGATCAACAGGTGAATGGAGGAAGATGATGTGGTACACACACACACACACACACACACACACACACACACAAACACACACACGCACACAAAATGGAATATTACTTCACCATAAGAAGCAAATCTTGCCATTTGCATCAACATGGATTCACCACAAAGGCATTATGCTAAGTGAGATGTGTCAGATAGAGAAAGATGAATCTGTATATCATTTCTATGTGGAATCTAAAAAGCTGAACTCATTGAAACAGACTAAATAAAATTTCAGGTTTAGGAGGATTGGGGATATATTGGTCAAAGGGTAGTAACTTCCTGCTAAAAGGTTCCAGAGGTCTTATCCAACAATACTGTATTACATACATTACAGTTTCTAAAATACTATATCTTAAATGTTCTCCTGACAAAACGAAATGATGAATTCATAAATATGTGACATGATGAAAATTATGCAGCATAATGAAGGTGTAAGGCTATGTTGGTAATCATATCTCAATATGTAAATATATCAAATCAACACACTGGATTTCTTAAATTTAAATGTTGTTATATTTCAATTATATCCCAATAAAAGTGTTTGAAAAATCTGGTTGGGCTTCAATTACTATGTACTTGGAGGAGTTTGCATTTTGTTCAGTGTGCAAATTGGAATCATTTAGGTTTCAATAAGTGAAATATTTTTCCTGCTTTAGGATGCCTTGAGAAGCAATAGAGAGAACAAATTAAAGAGAAGAAGAGATAGAGCATAATGTTTAAAAGAGCAAATGGAAAAACACAAACTTGGGAGACATCTAATTGAAAGAACTAGAGCAGAAAAATAACCCACGAATAAATCAGAGAACTCAGAGTGTTAGAAAAAAGACGAAAAGAATTAATGGCAGTATTCATATATCCAAGACTAGACCTAAACTCACGTATTAAAGTTATCATTGCTTACACTACCTATGAATAATCTGCATTATGTTCTGCACTATATGTGAATTTTAGACACAATGAAATTAACTTCCTTATGAACAAATGTACCACTCTGGCTAAAAGAATGAATTGGGATGTGCTGTTCCATGGACTATATAAAGAAAATGACGTGGGTTCACATAGAAGGAAATCTGGAGTTCTGTATTCTCAAAGGTATGAAACTAATGTCAGATGATCTGACAGTAGTTGGTCTATGTCTTTTTTCACATCAATGAATGGCTGTTGCTATTAGAGAGCACAGTGCACTAAAATCCTCAACACCCTATATAATTCCTGACACCACTACAGAGTCACTCATCATTTATCATCAGGCTTGCTATAGTTACATGCAGGGAAATGAGCCTTGGCTGGTGTGGCTCAGTGGACTGAGTGCTAGCCTGGGAAACAAAAGGTTGCCAGTTTGATCCTTAGTCAGGGAACATCTGGGTTACAGGTCAGGTCCCAGGTTGGGGGTGTGTGTGAGAAGCAACCATACATTGATGTTCCTCTCCCTCTCTTTCTCCCTCTCTTCCCATCTCTAAAAATAAATAAATAAAATATTTAAAAAGAAAATAAATAAAAATTTTCTCTGTAATCTTGCCTTTATCAAACTTGTACACAGTAAATATAGACCAAGAAGGGTATGGGTCTCAAGAAAGTTGGTACTAAGTCAATTTCAGTACCTAGAATAGTACCTGACATAAAGTAGCTGCTCAATAATATGTATCAATAAATCAATAACTTGCTGCTGTGTAATTCTAAATAATTGCTTAGGTCACAATAGATATTTGAATATTTGATTCACTATCACAGATGCACTATGTAGTTTCTTTCTTGCTCAGTTTATTTATCAATAATAAAAAGAAAACAACTGATGACCTCATGGGGTAATGCTAGAACAATGGAATTCAAGAATTCCAAAAATAGCCCTGGCTCGTTGCTCAGTGGAGAGGCGCTGGCCTGCTAACCCAAAGGTCGATGGTTCTATTCCCCAGCCAGGGCACATAACCGGGTTGCAAGCCAGGTCTCCAGCCAGGTCCGTAGCCAGAGGCAAGTGAAAGGCCTCTTGCACCATCTCTGTCTCTCTCCCTTCCCCTCTTTCTAAAAACAATAAATAAAAACTTTTTTAAAAAGAATGACTATTAGCATTGAGTAATGCTAATGGTTCTTTCTCTGTGCTCCCACCCCAAACTACACTAATAAAATGATTCTTGACCCGATGTTGCCAGTACCAATAAAAAGCATTTACTTTAAAAGAATTGCAAAATAAAAACATAAAAAGCTATACTGAAATATATGATAATTTATATACTTATAAGGAAGATACTAGCAGAAACAACGTCTAATACTACATCTGAAACACTTTAATGGAAGCAAGAAAAATGTGTTTACAGTGTCTCAAGCATCAGCTTAATCCATTTCTCCTCTCCTCATCCCTTTTTCTAAGAAAAATGTGTTGACTTTCAAACTATGTTTCTGTGTATTATTTCATTTTCGCTTTCTCTTATTGGGACTGCTGTTGCAGCAGAAAGAAACGTGCTGCCAAGATATAATCTTCTTGACTATTTTATTATTTACATGCAGAAACCTTGATTTTAATCCTTCATGAAACTAGAGGAAGTCTATGAAAATGCTCCATTTTATACGAAAATGATACAGAAAAGAGTTAAAGAATGTTAACAAAGAAGAGGGAATTATAATCAGTGAACCAATGTAAGGAATAGTGTATTGTTGATGAGATTCTGAATATACAAATGGATCATGGTCTCACCAACTCTAAAAATACAACTTAGATTCACTACCTGCGGAGGGCAAACCAGGAAACTAACCTTTATCTATCATAAACAGCCTTGGAGGCCAGCCCACTACAAATCAGATTTGCAGAAATCCAGATAGCCATCTCTAGTAATAATCCAAGAAGTTAAACAATTGGCACAAAATTATCAAGATTTAATCAATAACTGACCGTTTTTGAAATGTTTGTCCCTGCTTCCAACTTAAAGCCACACATAAAAAACCAAGTACCTATCCCTAACCCCTAACTAGTAGGATTCCAGCTTTCATAGCTTCCCTTCACCTAGTCTCTAATCAGGGCATATCTAAATGTTTCCTTCTTCCCACTCCTCTGAGTCTTGCCAAAATGCAAGTGATGATGACTGTCTCCCTTCGCTATAGCAACTCAGAATAAATAGCCTCTGTTGTTGTTTTTCATTTGGTTACTGAATCCAGCCAGTACCCTCTTTCCTTAAAGACTTAGTCTCCACTTTTTTTGCAGGGTGTGTCTAAGATTTTGAAAATATACTGTAAACTACAATCTCTCCTAAAGCGCCACAAAACATGTATTACTATTTCCTTTTCACAGATAAGGGTGGTGAGGCTCAAAGACACGAAATAATTTAGTCTCACTGTGAGTACACTGTAGAGCTATGATCTGATCTAGGTTGTCTGGCTTGCAAGTCTGTACTCTTAACTTCTGTGTTAAAATGCCTTTCTGTCTGTGATCTACACAACTCATTTGACAGGTTATTTTTCAGTTCTGAAAACTGATAGCTGATTCCCATGCCTCCTGTCTCCTCCTCACTGGAAAAGCACCCTTTAGCATTGTTTAGCACCCTTGACTTTCAGAATTCCAATCCCCTTCCTTTCTGGCCCAAATTACCTGGCCTAACAACACAACCTCCTTTTCTGATAGTGTCTCAGTCTGTTGCTTATCAGAGAAGGGGAATCTCACTCCCCTAAGAGGCATGGTTGGATTATTACACTCAGATGTCCAAGACACAGAAGAGATTATTGACTGAAGAACATGACAAGAGAAGGAACACTGGTAAGTCAAAATACAAACACTAATTATAAGGTATGGTAATACACAGAATGCCTAGTGTTTAGTGATTTCGATTTTGACTCCATTGATGTTTCTCTTTAAAATATCCCATGAGAAATAGTCTCCCTTTGTTTTGTTTTATAAGTGCCCCAAGTACCCATTTGACTCTTCAATAGCACTGAAAGGAGGTTTAAACCTCAAAGGGATATTGGCCTAGAACTCTGTCTTAATTCTTAGGAATCATACCAGCAATGTGAATCATATTAGAAGTATTGTGGGTTAATTAGGCAATTACTTATAATCTCTTCTCAACAGGGAAAATATATTTTATAATCCGAAGAGCTGACATAAAAAATTGAGAACAGAAGAGATACTAATATCATTCCAATGTAGAAATCTCTTGTAACTAGAAAAAAGTATTTCAATCTGCGCAGAGATTTAATATTGTTACAATTAGCAAGAATAATTCTTTTCTTTTCTAAATTATTTCTGAAATGCTTTGGTATAAGTTGTTTAAGAATACCAAGAAAACAAGCAATGAAACCGGTCTAACATACTGACAAATCATGTTAGAAATCAATCCTATAGATGTATGCATATTTTAATATTAAGTGAAAATTACTGGAGAAAAGTTTTAAATGGTACTGATTTAAATATTTATTCATTTTTTATTTTTTTAAAGATTTTATTCATTATTTTTAGAGATAGGGGAAGGGAGAGAGGCAGAATGGGAGAGAGAGATCAATGTACAGTTGCCTTTCACCTGCTTCCAGCTACAGACCAGGCTGGAGACCTGGCTTGCAACTTGGTTATGTTCCTTGACTGGCAATCGAACCAGCAATCCTTGGGTTCGTAGGCCAGTGGCTTATCCACTGTGCCACCAGCCAGGGCTGATTTTAATATTTTATATCCCTATGTATTAAAACATGCAAACATCTTTCAAAAGTAACTGTGCTAAGACAAAGAATTTAAATGTTTCTTCACCTTCTTAATTGCTGGTCATTTTTAAGAATTTGCCAGAGTCTACATGATGTCTATGTAATGACAATAAGTCTCCTCCATTTAGTCATTTCAGTGAAATCTTCATGTAGGCTTGGCTGAATTTAGTGTTTAAGAACCTAAGATGACTGGATGGATCAGTCACTATCACACTCATAATTTAGCCAGTTTGTCCTATTTTAGGTGCATGTGTGTTTCTTTTTCTAGGGCAAGAAAATATTTGACCAGTGCGGGTGATCTCTTAGGAAAAGTTAGGCCAAATCTCTAGGGGCAGCCAATTTTAATGCTAGTATAAATGACACATAGGGCACCCCCCACCTCCCCAAAACAAAGCCAGTCCATAGAGGATGCTAGGTGAAGTTAGAGGGGATTTTCTTCAGATATGCATTCATGTGTAACATAAGAAGAAAAAAAATCTTTTTACCCTAACACTAAACCAGACATTTCTAGTCCCTGTCATCTAGAAACCGTGAATAACAAACCTCACCTATTTAAATTTGTGCTGGCTATACTATAGAGAAGGGACAACCTGGGGTTACATGTCACAGGGTAATTTATTCAAACACATGAACTCCATAACCTCCCATTGTCCTAGCCGCTTATTACTAAAAATGACCTGACTTTGATTGAATTAAAGAAACACTAGAGGGAGATTGGATCAAGATTGCTGGCCCAGCTTATATATCATCCCTCCTCCTATCTTAATTCCTTTGAAATGACAGAGAATATTTTTCTTTAAAAAATAGATCAAGGACAGTGCCAGGAAGTAAGAACTATTACCATCAGCGGGCCAACATTTTTTGAGAAATTCTTAGAGGATAGAAAGCAGATGGGGTCAGATAAATGCAGTAGAAAATTCCTAGGGTATTTAAGGAGACAAGCAGGGCAGGCCTACTGTGAAGAAGGGAGTGGCCAGAGAGGGGCCTGGGGCCATCGACAGGGTGATGAATAGACTAACAGTCCTTGGCTCTACTGGGTTTCCAACCATAGGCTCCTCCCTCTCCCCGAAATTCCAGGGTGAACTGCAGCTACATTGGCTTCCCCAGCAATCAAGTGGGTGTGGACTCTGGGATTCAAGAGGCAGAAACGGGCCACAGGTGTCGAGAAATTCCCCGGAAGATAGAAATATTACAGAAGAAAAGAAGCCACAGCATCTGATTTTTGTTCCATTACACTAGGGCCAATTTATAAAGTCAAGTTTTGCTGGCTATACCCCTTCAGCATTTAAAAAGTTTATAATGAGGTTACATAACTTTATAGGCTTCAGTTTTTGGAACCCAAGTTTGAGAATACTAATCCCAGCTCCCCTTATTTTCCCTCTCGGACCCTAGGTCTCTTTTCACCATTCAGGGTCCTGTCCACTCCCATAAATATATCTCTTTCTGAACCTGACTGATCTTGTTCAGTTAGCTGGATTTGATCTTACTGCAGGACCTGGTCTGGACAAAAATGGAGCCTTACTTTTTCTGCTCACACCTCTTAAACACTTGCATCTATGAGATTGTGGCTACAATGGGGTGGCATTGAGCTGAAAGTTTACATGGAAGCACCATATGGATCCTGTCCTTTAAGAAATAAGTATAAACAAAGTCTCTATTGCCTCTCTACAAACATTCTTTATCTACAAGTTAATTCTTGTAGCTTCAAAAATAATGACAGTGAGTTGTTTTGCGTTCATACTTCCATGGTAGGATATACACCCTTGTAGCTGAGAGTGGCCCTGTCTGGTGCAGACAGGAGAAGTCATTAGTATTAACACATGTTGTGCTCGGCAGAGGAAGTCTTAAATCAAAAAGGCTGACAGCCAAATAAAAACCTTAATGCATTCGACCTCTTGAAAAACAGATCCTGCTCATAATTATTTGTCACAGACTAATAAAAGATGAAACTACAGATAACTCTGCTTTGTTCACACATCAGGTGCAATCTGGGTAGGTGAAATCTGTATTCTTCCTAAAATTCTACAGCCTAAGACACATATTTTTTTTTGCATGTAAAGTAAGTACTTTCTTTTGGTTTTAAGCTCAGAAATATGTCCCTTCAATTATGAAGGGACAATCCATAAACTTGTGGATTCATAAGTTTATTTCTTTATTTTCTTGAATTTGAAGGCAGAGTTGAAATGGTTCTTCACATTATCTGCTTAATGTGTTTAAAAACACATCTTTGTTTCTCAGTAACTTCTTTAATACTTTCGGCATTCTTTTGTATTTCAATCACTTTACATAGAAAAAAAATTAAGTTGAATTAAGTTGAATTATTTCTTGCCAATTTAAGGCCATGAAATTTTTTTGTCTTACAGTAGAAATATATGGGATCAAAGGAACTAGGCAAAGACATGGTTGGGATCTATTTCTGAATCTGTACATGTGTTTCTTCCATCTGACTCTGTCTTATGCTCAGCTGCATGGTGACAAAGTTGCAGTTATCATTCTGCTCCCTTACTAACTTGTAAAATGCAGATTCATGAATTTGCCTTTGACTTTATGCATAGCACCATGTTATTTTTAGGTCAAACTTCACCTAATGCAGATAAAATCCCGACTATTGGAGAGGTCACATACTTGGCATTAAAGTGGCTCTGATGATGTCCCTCCAGGTTTGATGGAGTACCTGTGGCACCATGAAATAAGAAAGAGAGCTGGGAACTCAGATGGGAACTATGAATTTGAAGCACTTGCTTCTAGCTGCTTTTTCAAAGCTAATAACCACTCTTCCAATTGCAAATATTTTATATCATAAACCTTAAGTTCACAAGAAAAGCAGGTCAGTGATGAGGTAGACAAAACATCAACAACAAGACATGATTAACAAGGAATTATCGGTTTACAGTGTTACATTTCCTTGGTGAGAGAGTAAGGCACACACTGTGAATTTATATTAAAGATGCCGTTGAGAATATTTCAGTTGGAATGCTTTAACCTTGGGAACGGGTTTGAAGGAGTAGCAGATATAAGGTGACATAAGCAACAATAACTAACTCCATATAGGCCCAGTTTGAAAGCTCAATAGAACCATAAAGAAAAGCACAGCTGGTGTGGCATTATAAAACCACAAAGAAAAATATCTATCTTCCTGACTCCTAGCTCCACTCACTCCAGCTTCCCTCATCTCCTGTTATAAAGATTTAGCACCTACCTCCCACCTCCTCATTTTTCCCTTTTTGCTGTTTTCTGGCGGAAGAATGCAATGCTGTCATAAGTCTGACCTATTTCAACATACCTAGCTGCAAAATTAAACCCATTCCATTTCTATCCTTTCATTAACTCCCATTTCTTTGGCACATCTGGGTCTCATACAGCCCTTTGTGGAAGGAAATATTAACACATGAGCTGGAGTTCAAGTGTTTTATACAGAAAAGCCAGGTTTAGCATTTCTTTCCTTATAAAAGACATGCTTTAGTTCTCTGTAGCTCAAGATATGTAGAATCAGGTCCCTATCTTGGAGGGCCCAATATGTGAATTTCACACATGATGTTTGTATTTTATAACAGGGCATATATATATATATATATATATATATATATATATATATATGGTGCAATTTGTTCACAATATTAGCAGACTAAAGAAACTGATTGAGTTTTGGAGAATACTTTTCAAATATTAGTGAAATCACATCCCAGAACAAGTAACAATGGCCCTGGAATGGATGGGGTGGCAAATTCTCTTGGGAAGAATACGTTGCTTCCATTCATTTATTCATACCTACAAGTGTGATTTGTTGAATGGAATTTCAATCCTTTTTGTCTATTTTTGTGGTGACACAGGGAGCATTTTATATTAAAAATCTTGGTAGTGGTCACTAAGAGGGAAACACAGATGACTGTGACTTAAATACAAAGAAAAACATTGAATGGAAAGAGGAGGCAACTTTAGAAATAATCTCTTCAGCTTCCCAACTCTATCTGATGGGGCATGTGACAGCTACAGGCAATGGATTCAAAACACCCTGTCCCCCTCTGTCCTCTGGGCTAGAAGATCTGGCTGACCTAGAGAGACCTCCTCCCCAGGTGCAAGGTGTGCCTGGCGACCCAAAGAGCATTCTCCTTGGAGTCTCCTGGAGTGATCCAGGAGCACTCTCCCTCTCAGAGCTGCAGTTTCTCATCTGGCCCAGTCCCAGGGCTCTCCATTTTCCAGGGTCCCTCTGACTCACTAATACATTATGGCTCCAAGTGTTATTCTAGATTTCATCTCATCAAACATTTAGTTATTTTTATTATTTTTTGGATATAAAGCTAACAAGAGTGGTTTGGAAAGGATGAGTTCGCAAAAACAAAATAAAACAAAACAAAGTGAAAGCAACAGTATTAGGTACTGAACTCTGATCCCTAAACCAGAAACTATATTAAACTCCTCAACAAGGCATGCTCAGCTTCTCTAGTTGGTAGAGAAACACTTCACAGAACCATGCCAACTGCTCAAAACTGGACAGGAGAAAGGGATTGAGAGACAGAAAATTATTGAAAGTTGCAAACCAATCCAGTTTTGGTCCGCATGTTAAGCAACATGACGGAATGAAAACTCATTCCAGAACCGCGCATTTTGAATGATGAAATGGGATTACCGGAGTTCCTCATCGGTATCCATGGGTGTGTTTGTTTCTAGGTTAACTGATTCCGGTTCAGTTGCCTGCTTTCTGTCAACCTTTTTATACGGGAGGGAAGGGAAAAATAGCAAATTAAGAGAGGCTACTAAATAGTAAATGTTGGTACAAGTTCATACAAATGTTTTCGGAAATAATCTACAAGACTCCAATTGCAAAATTCAAACATAGATGGTCAGAATTATGTCAAAGCCATCTGCACGTCAGTTATTCTACCTAATTATATTTTGTTAGACTTGCTGTTGACCTGGATACTGATATGCTGTCATGCATAACTTATAATTTTTATAAACATATTCCTGCATCCAAAGAAATTACTACCTTTTTCAGTCTTAGGAGAGAGATACAAGGAAAGAGAGAGGAAAGCTGTCTTGCCTACCTCCAGTTTTGTAGGTGCAGACACGGTACGACTCAGCTTGTGTGAGTCATGATTTCAAGAAATTGCCTGCAGTCTCCTGACATTTCTTCTGCCTAATTTTAATAGCATTGCTTACCTTTCTCAAAAAAAAAAAAAAAAAAAAGAAGCAATGAGTAGAAATTCTAATCCTGCCCCCTTTCTTTCTCCATAATAGTTTCAGCATTTTTTTTAGAAAATAATACCTTTATTGCAGTGAGCAAAGAGGCCTTTACTGACATTTCCTTAAATCGCAAAACAACCTGTGACAAAACTACAGGGTACTATTATTATCTTCAATTTCCAGATGGAAAAGTGAGAGATAGAAAAAATTTCATTACTTTGTTAGGAGTATCTAACTGACGACTCCTCGGCTGGCCTTGCACGTTCTATACTCTTTGTCCACACTACAGGTCTACCTAATTGAGTCTGCCTTGCTAGTATATGACCCACCTGAATACAAGCATCCATACTGCTTATCTGTTGCTACCCAAGTATTTATTCATCAAAGGCTTTGTGCATTACCATTTAAAAGGACTACTTTTCTCCTAACATTTCCTCCAGTTTCCTAGACATGGGTAACTGCATAAAAGTTCCTGGATAAATTAATCCAATCGGATTGTATATCCTCTAGTAATTTGAAACATGAACAAAAGATACAGGGGTTAAAGTTCTGTTAATACTGATTGAAATGAGAGTACCACAGAGCAAAAGACGGTAGATATATTTGTACAGCTAGGACCTGCAGACTCCCTGACGTTTTATTGTTCAATTCTTCTATTGATCTAAGACTACCATAATGTCCACCCACCATTTTCCCTTGAGAGGCATACAATCAAAAGAAAGTTTAATTCCTTATGCTTTGTGGCTCTCTTTTGATAAAAGTTAATCTATTCACATTTATTTCATTTTAAAATCTTTAGTGTATGTTTTAAGATTCCCCTGAATAAATAATTACAACTATTGCCAAATCATGTTTCCTCCATCCTCACCAAACTTTCTTGATTGCTTGCATCTTAGAATCCTCACATTGTTGAATGTTCTTCCACTGAGTCATAAATGTGCTGTCTTTCATCTAAGGAAACATTCTCTCAGAAGTAACTGCTTTACAATGTATGTTTTAGTTTGAATCCATGCTTTTATTTATTGATTTATCAACATAATTTTTTTTTTAAAGCTAGACAAACACAGCTACACAGTTTAAGAATAAGCATGCTCCCTGACCAGCGTGGCTCAGTTAGTTGAGTATGATTATCAGGAAAAGTGTAAGGTTACCTGTTCAAGTCCCAGTCAGGGCACATGGGAGAGACAGCTGGTTTATGGGTTCAGGTTTCCCTCTCACATCAATGTCTCTCTCGCTCTCTTTCTTCTTCCCTTCCCCTCTCTCTAAAAATACATAAATAAAATCTTCGCGAAACAAAAACATTCATGTGGGGCATTACAACTGTATATGCAATGGTAACCTCCTAAGGTTATAATGAAGCTGAAAAATTTCTGTCCTGCAGCTGCTTTAGTTGCTGTAAGTTAGTGCTATGCCAGTTTCAGTCTACTTCACTAAAGCCTGAGCTCCTGTAAAACAATGCGGATGAGAGATTCAAAAGACTGAAAAGAGGGAAGGGGTGATTGCGATAAATTCTAGATTAACTCTAAAGACTTCTGACCATAGCATCCTTATGAATATTTTGGGAGACAGCAGGATATATATGAATCTAAACCTTTGTATTTAACACAGTGACAGGACATAATATTGATAAATACATTTAATATGTAGATTATTATGTAGTACATAATGCTTATGCAATATGTAGCATTTAATAGCTATATTAAAATTATTTAATTTTTAATTATTCTGTATTATGATTGGTATTTTCAAGGGAAAGTACTAAGAAGTTCAAGGAAAAACATATGAAATTTGAGGAATATGCGATTAGAGTAAAAGCATATCTGCAATTACCAACCATTAAAAGTAATTAGAAAATATGTAATTGATATTATATACATATGTAAAATACACATTCAGATATGCATATATAAAAAGCACAGAAACTAATATGCGTGGGGTCTTACTATCATTAACAGTTTTAAAGATATTTTCCCATTGTCATTATCTGTTTTTTTGGATAGGAAGTGTAAAATTAGTAGATATGGTAAAATTGTTTTGTTTCAATGAAAATACAGAGGGTTTTAACACAGGCTTTGGAATTAGATTGAACTCAGCTGTGCTCTCGGCTGCTTATTAATGTCCTTAGTTTTGTTATTTGTGAAAGGGAGATGATAGCCATGTCATGGGGTTGTTGCAAGGAGAAAACAAAATATGTACATTATGTACAGCACAGCTTAAACCTTCTTTATTCTCATTGCTGATCACATAGAATATTGCCTTATCACATCCCATTTGGGGGACAGTGAGAGAGGGTTTTACATACTGAAGGAGAGACACATATTTCACATATTTCACATATTCCAGGCAGCACTAACTATACGAAATATCCATAGCTAACTAGACATAATATTCAACAATATACATAATATCCATAGCTTAACTATACATAAAGAATTCATCTTTAACATACTATTATGAAGAAACTAACTCAAAATCATGCAGAATATGTTGCTCTAAGAATCAGTGAGAAGTGTCATCCCAGCAACTTTGACTAAAATATAATGAAGTTGCATATATTTAAAAAGCTACTACATTGAAGTGTGAACTGTCACAAAAGACTTAAGTTGGCTATGAATATCTGTGATATTTTCATTTATGAAAACAACATTATTACTTTTCACAATAAAATATTCATACAACAAAGAAATCATTGTCATAATTAGTGGAAAATATAAAATATTCATTTTGTTTTCATTGTCTTTTTGAAAGAAAAAACAGTATTAGGGGAAGAATATTCAATTAGTATTTAAATAAAATATATCCGTTTTATTAAAGTCAATTTATATTCATTTAATTTTTTAGTATTTAAAAAAATATATTTCAATAAAATTATATAAGTGGCCCTGGCTGGTGGCACAGTGGATAAGGCACTGGCCTGTGAACCCAAAGGTGACTGTTTCAATTCCCAGCCAGGGAAATTGAATGAGGTTCCTTAGCTGAAGGTAGGTGAAAGGGAACCATACATTGATATCTCTCTCCCTCTCTGACTCTCCCCCTTTCCCTCTCTCTAAAAATAATAAAATCTTTTAAAAAATTATATAAGTGCTCTTTGATAATCTCATATTTTTGTGTCTCCTTCCTACTTTCATGCACATTTGTGATGCAGGATGTTACTGACTGCTGCTATCAAAATAAAAGAGATTCCTACTTCTCAATGCTTGTGAACAGGAGCTCGCCCTGCTGTAACTTCTAGTTTCCAATATATGGATACATGGGTCAGGTTGTGCACTGATGGATGAAATCACTATTCCCTTAGGATTCATAAAAAGAGACAAAATGTCAACTTATTTGGGCAGATAATGACAATGTTTCTTTTAAATATATTGTCAGTATACCATGAGTAACAACAAAAAAGAAGAAATTCATTTTTCCAAATAAAAAATGTATCCAAAACTTTCCTCTTAATTCAACAAAGAGGAAGAATCCACAATTACTACTACATTGTTTTATATAGATTTAAAATTATAAAACTCTAACAGTTCATTAGCAGGGCATACATGCTTGCACATGTATACAGGTTGATAAAAATATTAATTAAAAACCCATAGTTAACATTATAATTAGTGGTTAAAGGCTTGAAGCTTTCCCATAAAGATCATGTTAAAGGCAACAATATAATCTTTTATTACCCCTTTAGTCATTATGCTGAAAGTACTTGCTAATGCAATAAGATAAGAAAATAAAATGCATACATACTGGAAAGGAAGAAATAAAACTGTCTACTTAGAGATGACATGATGTCTATGTAAGAAATGTAAAAAAGAAAAAGAAAGAAACCTAATAAGCAGTTATAGCAATGTGGCAAGATACAAGGCTAATCTGCAAAAGCCAATCACTTTTCTATATACCAGCAATGAATAAAAGGAATTTGTATTAACAACAGTAAATATAATTTACATAAGTAGCCAAAAAAATGTAATAGGTATAAATTAACAAAATATGTAAAGATCCCTATGAAAAACTATAAAATGGATAAAATTAAAATTTAAAAATAAATAGAGAGATATTGATATGGAGAGATCTGATGAGATCACCGGGGACAAGCAGGGAAGGGCATAGGAGGAGTTTACAGAGGCAATGGTAAACAGTCTAGGACAGGATTATGTAAACTGAATGTCTCAAGAACACATGGAAATAAAAGGAGGGCTGGTTTTCTGGCTTACTGGCTCTCAGGCTTACTCTCTGGTTCTCTCTTCCTTGAGGATGCCTGGGAGATTATGCTGTAGCTGACTGTATTTCCCAGTGGATGCTAGTTTGGATAGGAAGGAACTCCAGGTGTAGCTTGTGATCTGGCTCGCCTGACAAGAGATGACAGGGTTATTCTTTGGGTGTTCTAGAGGGGAAAGGCTCTGAGGCAAAAGCCTACCATTCTTCCAAAATTATGTAGCTTTTGTATCTTATATTGTTTTAGTTTGTAAACTAACCATATAGATGTAAAGTAATTAAAACCTAACTGGGGGAATTATAGGAGAACTCAGGTTTTAACGAGTTTTGCCGTAATTGATAGGCTTAAGTAACTATTGCATGTAGAAATCTGTTATTCAAAAATTGTGAAGCTTTTGAATAATGACTTCTTTCCTTTAACACTAAACCTTTGCTCTGGAATTTTGCCTAGAGGGTGGCAGCAAGCATCAGGACCCCAATTGCTATTTAGTAATAATATTCTATGTTTCTGAATATTGATTCAATATTGTCAAGATGCCCATTCTTCTGAATGCAATTTATAGACTCAGTGACATCCCAATGAAATTCCAGCAAGTTATTTTGTGGATGTCAATAAAGTAATTTTAAAGTTTTTATAATGAGACAAATTACCAAGAAGAGACAACAAAGTATTGAAGGAGAAGAACACAATTGGAGGACTGATACTACCCAACTTCAAGTCTTGCTTTAAAGCTAAAGAGATCAAGACAGTATGATACTGATGAAAGAATAGACAAATAGATATACGGTAGAGAATAGAAAGCCCAGATACAGACTTCCATAAATATAGTCGGAGATTTTTGACAGAGATGTAAAGGCAATACAATGGAGCAATACAATTCACAAATGGTGCTGAAACAATTGCACATACACAGGAAGGAGTAAATAAACCCAGATAAATAATTTCTGCCCTTCACAAAAATAACTCCTATTATAGAACTTCTGGTCAAGATGGAGATGTAGCTAAACATACTTCATCTCCTCGCACAACTATAGAAAAAGTTGCAACTAGACCTCAAAATAAATAATACCCAGAAACATCAGAAAATTGAGTTGTATTAAGTTCAACCACCAAGGATTTAAAGAAACCACATTCACCTAGATAGGTCATGCTACTAAGACAGTCAAAGCAGTTCACGATAATACACAGAAACGAAAAACAGGAAGGCTGACAAATTGAGGGGACAGAGAAATATGGCCCAAATGAAAGAATAGAACAAAATTCCAGAAAAACAACTAACTAAAACTGAGATAACCAACCTGGAGATAACCAACCTATCAGATGCAGGGTTCAAAACACTGGTGATTATGATGCTCAAGAAGTCACCGAGTATGGCAATAACATAAAAAGAAAAAAAGAAAACCAGGAAGTAATGAAGCTTGCACTACATGAAATAAAGAAAAATCTACAAGGAACAAATAATGAAGTGGGTGAAGGCAGGACACAAATCAATGATTCAGAACATAAGGAAGAAATAAGCATTCAACCTGAACAGCAAGAAGAAAAAAATAATTAAAAAATAAGAATAGTATAAAGAGCCTCAAGGATATATCCAAATGTACCAACATCCAAATCATAGGAATAGCAAAAGATAAGAGGAAGAGCAAGAAACTGAAAACTTATTTGAAAAAATGATGAAAGAAAACTTCCCTAATTTGGTGAAAGAAATAGACAATAGACATACACATCCAGGAATCACAGAGAATCCCAAACAAGTTGAACCCAAGACATCATAATTAAGATGTCAGAAGTTAAAGGTAGAGAGAGAATCTTAAAAGCAGCAAGAGAAAAGCAGAGAGTTACCTATAAAGGAGTTCCCTCCCATAGACTGTCAACTGATTTCTCAAAAGAAACTTTGCAGGCAAGAAGAGCCTGTCAAGAAGAATTCAAAGTGATGAAAAGCAAGGACCTACAACCTAGATTACTCTATCCAGCAAGGCTATTATTTAGAATGGCATATAAAGTGCTTCCCAGACAAAGTAAAGTTAAAAGAGTTCATCATGACCAAGCCATTATTACATAATGAGCTGGAGAAATTTCAGCTTCAAACAAACATTTATATGTGGTACCTATGTTGCCCATACTTCATTATTTTTTATTCTATATGTGGTCTTTGCATTTCTGACCACCACAGAGTGCATACAAATGTAGTTCACATTAGTACTATTTACCAAATGTTTTCAGTTCTCCTTCTTTATTCCCTCAGAATAAATATTCACTTCCTGACCCATCTCGGGGTGAGTGAGACATTTTGAATAGTTCCAGCGAAAGATTTGTGAGCACAAGTGAAACATGTTACTTCTGGACAAAACACTGAATTGTCAGTGTGAGACCGTCCAGGGCTCTATTTTCACTCTGGCATGGTCACTAACAAACAGTAGTCAGTGTTTGGTGATCTGCCAACCTTGGTCTCTGAGTGACATAATGACCAGTATTGTTGACTTATGATGAACATGGAAAATGAGCAAAATATAAATATTTGTTGCTTGAGCCACCAAGATTTTGGGTTTAGTTGTTACTAGAACATAACTTAGGCAGTCTATTCTAAATGACGCATAAATCAAAACCAGAGGACAGATGTTGCTTTAACAAAACAACAAAATCTAAACCAGTGGTGGTGTCTGAGGAGGGCAATTTAAAATTGAGGATGCTGAAAAATGGAAATCCATGTTATGTGGTAACAAAACATTAGCATTTGATTAAACAATCAACTGACATAGTTTGAAAGTCAGAATATACAGTTAACTGTGTGTAGTGTTCAGAAAAGAGATACAACATCAGAATGATAATGGCCATTAGTGGATGCTATTAGTTGCACTTCACAAAACATTATAATTAAGAAATGAATTCAGTAAATAATTAAGCCATTTGAAAGGAGGGACAGAAGAGTACGCAAAGATCATTTGAACAAGTAAAATTTTAAGTTGAAAGTAGCTACAGCTTCTTAAAATTAAGGAGAAGGAAATTAAAAATGAGAAATGCTACAAACCAAACTCTCCAAGCCTACCTTGAAGTAGGATAAAACCCAATGGCAAAGGATTATACTATTTGTTAAAACCACCAAAGGAATTAATTTTGTTCCCAATTTCTTGTTGACAAAAATTTTCAGGAAAGATTTTAATAGTGTTACATGCCCACTAAAGCTGATAAACCTGAATTTTGAGTGATTAAGTCAAGAGAAAGGAAAATGTCTCAAGCAGAACTGCAATTGTAGTTATTGGCCAGTGGGACTGATTGCTCTCTAATTGAGAAGATAATTTATTGAGGGTTGCACTGTCAGAAAAACAATTATCTAGATTAAAAGAGACCATGGCTATCCAATGCTTAAAACAACCTTTCTATGGAAAGGAAAGGAAATAAGCTAATGCTATTCAGCTCTTAAGTGTCATACAGGATTCATCAAAAGTAGGTTTATAGTTGTTCATGTGGAAAACAATAAAATGATTAATAAATAACAATACAGGAATAAACTCTGTGTTTTGTGTACTCACAATTATAAACACATTTGTTCCACCCTGCTTATTTTTTTTCCTTTTTTTCAATTAGAACTTCAGATGTGGCTAAGAATGTTAACAAAGGATCAAATGTCTGAGTGTAAAGTGCCAGATGACATTAGACCAACATTTTTCAAAAAATTTGCCCAAGAATTTTTTTAAAAACATGAAATACCTGACTATTTAGTCAGGGGTGCTGACCTCTTTTCCTCTAGATTGTCAAGTAAAAAAATTAGAACAGCCCACACAACAATAGCTTTCTGGGGTGAATGACTCAAAATAATGCTTTTTTTTTTTTTTCCAGATCAGCAGTGAATATATTTTATTCACATATTCACATTATGTGAGCTATAAAATGAAGGAGGTTGAAAATTGCTGCACTAAACTAAGGGACTCATCTCACAAAGCAGAACCAGGGAATGTTAAAGAACGTTCTTCATCCCCAGCATTGAGATACCTCCAAATGTTTGCCCTGTGGTGAGTTGACGTCAGAATGACATGTCTGTGTCACATCTCCCCCTTTCTAAATGAGATTGCTGAATGCAATCTCCAGTGCTGATTATACTATTATATGTTGAGCTGTGGAAGCAGATAATATACATTTATCAGGCTCAAGAAGAGTCACTTTCGATCCTTATGTATTGAATTTCACATATCACCTCTAAGCAAAGACCCACATGTATCACTTAAAGATCCTCAACTTTTGGATTGCTATTGTAACTAGTTAGTTCTTACAAGTTGTTTACTTTGAGAAGTGAGTAATACATGTTACATGCAGAAAGAAGAGTGAATCACATACTTTGAAGTCAGAAGGGTAAATTGTGATTGCAACAAATGTCTCTGGCTCTTCCCTTTTTTTGGCACAAGTTAGGATACTCATTTTTGGGACCAATGCTCAGTAGACCTAGGCAAGTGACTAAATATGGCTTTTGAGTTGTGAGTGGAAAGGCTCATGTGTAATTAACTTCTTTTGACTCCGGAATAGTGATCAGTAAATTTGGCATGGTTGACATAACTCCTTGGTAACTACGAAGAGCAGCAGATTTACCAAATCTAAATGGTGCTAAATAACAGCAAAAACAAACAAACAAACAAACAAAAAACAGTTTTATGGTTTTCAGATCACTAAGATTTCTGAGGGTGTTTTTACTGCAGAGTAATTTAGCCAATATTGATGGACCTTTTCCAAATCAATAGTATAATCTACTTTTATAAATAAATATATTTTAAAGAAATAACTAAACATAGATTTATAGATTTAAAACAAACTATTTTAAGGACCTGATATTAGGAAAGAGGTAGTATGTTTTTTTATCAAGACAATGCAAAACTCTCTGAAATGTGAAATGTTGATACCACATATAAATTTAATTTAAATATGTGTATATCTATTATTAATTCCTTCTATTTCAGTACCATATCTGCATAGGCTCTAAATAATGGTACATAAAGAACGAAGTTGTCATACTGAACCTAGGAAGTCAGGACAAGGTAAGAAAATACCTTATGATTGCTTCCAGTATGCTTGAATTTTTAGAACTAAACTAAGTTATTCTGAAAATTGAACTAGTGTATTTTAAAAAATACACATATGAAACATCATTACTATTTTCTCCAGTGCCAAGCTGATATAGAATGCTATCTCTGGAAGACCATTATTTAAATGATTTCTCTTTCAACGTAAGGAAAATATAAACTACCCAGTATTTGTCTAGTATCTCAGGTAGTACTAAATACTCTACTGTTAATAGTGCTGATTGTTAAAAGAAACTCTTTATATCAAGATAAATCCTTAAGCATTAAAAGTTCCTCTCAGATGTATTTTGCAATAATTTTTGTTCTCTGTTTTTGCTTTTGATTTTTCTACCAATTTCCTTTAAGAAAGATAATAAATGTAGGATTTTTATACCTATTCAATTAGATGTGTGGCTCAAAAAATTATTCTGATAATTATTTAAAGAAAAATTGGTAGAAATGTGAGATATAGATGTTATGATAAAAACCAAAATAGCAAATTGGTTATATGTATATGGAATAATGAGGACAGTAGGCCACTGACAGGCTGCATTTCTCTTTATGTATATTTCCATCCTATTATAAAGCCATCATTAAATTATCCACAATACCCTTTTGTTTTTTATCCTTAATTCTCTCTTTCTAATTAATTGTATAAAAATGAGGTTTCAGTAAGGTGCCAGCCTGTGAACCTAAAGGTCACTGGTTCGATTCCCAGCCAGGTTGCAAGCCAGGTCTCCAGCCAGGTTCCCAGCTGGAGGCAGGTGAAAGGCATTCATACACTGATGTTTCTCTCCCTCTCTGCCTCTCTCCCTTCCCCTCTCTCTGGAAATAATAAATAAAATCTTTTTTTTTTTTTTTTTTTTAATGAGGTTTCCATCTTTTAATGTTAAAATACCTCATGTCTCAGTAATAACTTAACCTTTGTGAATCTTCTGGGATGGCATTGTATTGTACCTCTAGAGTTCAGATAAAATTCAAGAATGCTAATAATTTACTCAACCTAAAATGTTGAGTCCTTCCTAGGGTGGAAAAAAAGGAACATATAACTGAGGTCAGAGCATGAGTGCCTGCTTTCCATGCAGATCTGGTCATCATAACCAATGCCAACAATTAAAGAAGGAAGGAAGGAAGGAGGGAAGGAGGGAAGGAGGAAGGGAAACCAGAGGAAAAGAAACGCGAGAGGCCTGGTCCTGGCGCACACCTACAACTCAGGCCCACCACATGCGCTACACCGCTCTCCATCTCTCCAACTTTTCCGGAGGTAAAACAATTTATTTTTAATCTCAGTAGTTCTTCTTGCTTGTTCCAAATTCCAATCTACATCGGCCCTTTCTTTTCAAAGGCTGACCTATTGATAACATGTTGGCACATCATGCAAAGCCTGAGTTGGGGAGACATTTGGCAAATTCATTCTATATTTTTTCTTTTTTTCCAATTTCTGTACTGAAAAACCAATGCACATTAAAAATCACAGCTCTCTCTCATCAATTAAAAAGTAAACAATAATAAAAATCACATATTTCCAACTCTTTAATGGGTTCCTCATCCTTTTCTTGCCTGTATCTTACTATTCCCTTTATTCACTTAAATTTAATTTTATTGCTGTATTACAGTTGTCCCAGTTTTCCCTCATTGCTCTCCCCTGCCTTTCTGCTCCCACAGACAATCCCCACCCTTTTGTCCATGTCCATGGGTCATTTATATACATTCTTTGACTAGACCCTTCTTCCCCTTCTCACTATTCTTAACCTAAGAAATAAACATGAGTCTAAGTTCACATTTTATAATATTTTTCCTTTTAACACTCCTTATTTCTCTACTACTCAAGTTTGGAAAGGAAAAACTCATATGGAAGCATATAAATGTATGGAAATAATTTCCTTTGACTCAATAAGTAATAGGTTAAAATTTACCAGAAATATCTGAAAGTTCATAATTAGTATAATTTTTAAAATCTTTTTTTTAATTTTATTGTTGTTGTATTACATCCATCCCCTTTTTGCTCCCCTCTGTCCCCCTCCCCACCCACCCATTCCATTTTATAAATAGCCAGGAAATGGAAATCTTAAGGCCTAAACCTAGATGAACTCACAGAGGTAAGTACATTTTCAACCAGCTTTCACCCTGAGGCTATTTTCCCAATTGTGATTTTCAGATTTTATAAAACATAATACAAATAGCCCATGACAATAAAATTTTATAAATTAGAAAGAAGGAGATTCTTTTTTTCTAACAGTCCTGAAATGCCTGAAAAAAAAAAAGAATAGAATTTTAATAAACTATTGAGTTTAATGAACTGTTGAATTGTCAGTTTAAAATTAGTAGAGTAACCACTAAAAAAGAAGAGAAGTAAAATTTAAAAATAAAGGAAAACTGGAATACATAGGAAAATACTTTTTAAAAATCTTACTTAATCAAAGCAAAAAATTGTCAAGGAATGATACAAGAAAAAAGGGTTGAGTTAAATTACTAATGATGTTAAATAATAATCTAGAATTAGCACCATTTCACAAACAATACTGGACAGAAATTTAAAACTACAATAATAAATAATGTGTTACAGAGAACATGATACAATGAGACTACATATAATTATTGGTGTCAGTAATATCCATTGGTGGGAAACAATTTAGCATTAATTTACAAAATTAAATATATAAACATCCTTTAAAGAACCAAGTCTCACCTAGGTTTAAATCTGCCTTAGGTCCTGAATAGAAACTTACTGTAGGTCCTAAATAAGATATGTATAAGAACATCCAGTCCCACTGTTTGAATGGAAACAATGTGGAAATTAGCATCAAGAGTATAATGGATAAGTAAAAAGTTATATAATTAATAAAAATAAATGTATACATCTGGAATAATGAATTAATTATTGCTTCATTCACAACATGGATAAACGTCAGAAACAGCATTGAGAAAAAAGGCAAATGATTCCTTTCCACTGAAGTTCTCAAAATTAGATATACTTTCTAGTGATACAAACCTAAGCAAAAAATTCTTAAAAAATTGTTAAAATTATAAACCCAAAATTCAAATAATGCTGAATTGGAAAGAGATAGGAATGCATAGACAAGGAAATTCTAATGGTACTTTTCTCTCTTCTTTAAAATGAATTATTACTTTTTTATCTTTAAGGCATATACCTGCTTTATTAATATTTTATATCTAATACTGAATAAAAATTAGAAGTAAAAAATCTTCTATAAAATTTAGAAGTGAGGTGAGGCTGATTTCAAAGAAAAGTTGTCTTTACTATGGAACATGGGCCCCTTTTTATCCTGCCTCACCCCAAAAAGCTATAACTATGCTGACATTAATCCAATTTTTCAGCCTCCTGTGGTTTGCCAACTTTCCTTTCTTTCTCTTTTTTTGTCAGTATGACTTTTATCCCTTTAACTATGGTAGCATTTCTTGCCAGTGACAGATATTCTAAGAATTCTAAAGCATATGCTGGAGTGCACTTTGATTTTTTTTGAAATATATTAAAAATAATTTCCCCCATGTGATGCTGGTAGTTTAGTCACATCACAGTTTTTGTGTGACTTTATTGGCATGTTGATTATTGATTTTACATGTCTTGATTTCCTCTATAAAGTTTTGATTCAGTGCTGGTTGTAGAATTAAAACCCAAGAATAATCTATTAGCTTTCAGGTGTTTTGCAGAAGCATGTTCGTCCCAGGAATCCACATGCACTGAAAAGTGCAGTAAAGTATGTATTTTGTGTGTGTGTGTGTGTATGTAGGTGCATGTATGTGTATATGCATGTGTACATGTGTGTGTATGTGTGTGTGCACGTGTGAGCAAAGTTCTGCCAACAAAAATGGGGCCAGGGGGTTAGAGGGACAGTGAAGTCAGCAATGGTATTTTATTTTATTTTATTTTGTTTATTCTCACTGGGGATATGCTTACTGACATTTTTAGAGAGAGGAAGGGAGAGAGAGAATTGGGGAAGAGATGGAAGGACATTGATGTGCAGAAGAAACATTGATCAGTTGCTTCCCATACACACTCAGGACAGGGATCAAACCTGCAACCTAGGAAGGTGCCTGGACCGAGGACCAAACCCACAACTTTCTGGAGCCCCGAATGATGCTCAGGGCTAAAATGTGCTGTGAATTTTAAACCATTGTCTATTTAGAGATTGCCTTTTTAGATATATGCTGTGGCTCTTCAAAATTTCCCATATCTTTCAATTTTGTCTAGGAAAAAAATAAAAATGAACATTTTATGCTTCATCATTTAGTATAGTTGTTTTCACTAATCTTGATTCTCTTCTGACAGGCAAAAGGTATACTATAGGAAACCACTGGGCTTCGTACATTTTGAATGTATAGAAGTTAAAAGGAAACAACAGTACATCTGAAACTGTACCCTTAGGTCAGTGTGGAGCAAGCATAAAATGATTAACAGCTGAACGTACAAGTTAAAACCATACACTCTGTTTTAGCCTTTAGTCTAAGCAAATACCAAACATTCAACAGACTATAATGTGGGTGACAATGTTTTGTTAATGGGGTTGTTTTCCTTTATGTCCTCGCTATTTATTAAGTCTCCAAGTAAATGTTAAATGTTGCTTTTATGTATATCCTTCCAAGGCCTTTGGCACCTCGTAAGTAGATTTAAAACCGATTTGGTGTTGATACTGTGGAAAGTACTCTACTATAAGGTACAATGTTCCCTTAGTTTCCATTAGAATATTAAGACATGCACTGCTGCTTGCAATAAAACACATAATTGAAGCTTTGTATTAAGCTAAGCTTAACCCAATTTTGGAAAACGGCGGTTTTACATACTGGGAAACTATTGACATTTCAAATGCATGGAGGAATTACATTGCAGAGAGGAGCTCAGCCTAACATGACAAACACTTAAGATCAATGACAGAGAGGGGGAAATACATTCAACAAGTAGAATAACTTAAATGCAACAAAAATACTTAATATAACAATCTGAACAGATTTTTTAAACAAAGGCTCAGAAAGAAAAGGAAGGAATTACTTCCTAAAGAAATAAGTAGAGATGGCCCTGGCTGGCATGGCTCAATGGATTGGCACCGACCTGCGAACCCAAAGATCACTGGTTCGATTTCCCAGCCAGGGCACATGACCAGGTTACAAGCCAGGTCGCTAGCCAGGTCTGTAGCTGGAGGCAGGTGAAAGGCAACCATACTTTGATGTCTCTCTCCCTCTCTCTCTTCCCCTCTCTCTAAAAATAATGGATAAAATATTTTTTAAAAATCTATCTGAGAAAAGCTATTATGGCAAAAATAAAACAAAATATAGTAAAATAAAAATAATTTAAAATATTTTAAGTCCAAATGTCAATAATAAACAGTATATGTGAAATACATACATATATATATATATATATATATATATATATATATATATATATGGATTCACAACTGGTATCAATATATATCAATGGATGACAGAGTAGTAGCCTTTAAACACTTTAAACATGTTGGTTATTTCTTCATGTTAATGGTATTGTCACTTCTCAGGACTCTATATTCCCTACCTAAATGTCTAATTCTATTTGTTTACCTCTTTCTCATTTCTCTCTGCTAATGTAATTTTAGAGTTGGTTGTTTCTAAGAAAGATATTCTTTTTCCAACCTGTTAATCATTCTAATCACCTGTAAATCAGCTTAGGCCTTGGTGTTCACAGTGAACACCTTTATCATTCTCCTGGTATCTTAAATGATTCAAATTGAACTGAAATATATACTCCCTTTTTAATGGCTGCTTCCATGTCTTCCTGAGGGTCAGGTCCTGCCTTCCCCTTTAAAGGGTGATTCTTCCTTTGCTCATGGACTCTTCTGGGAACCATTCTTTTAAATGCAGAGGTTTCACAAAGTGAACCCCAGGGAAGCTAGTCATTTTGAGAGTGTGAATACCACTGTTACCTGACTATTGTAGTTCTAAAACATTTTTAAAATTTTTCTCAGTAAATTAAAAAAATAAATATATGTATTTTGTTTAATAATATAAACAAAAGAATAAGTATTTATTAGGCACTTATCATGTGTTCTGAACTGTGCCTGGGTGTTGTAAGAGATACAAAAATGGACTCAGCCCATTAACTTTCCTAGAGCTAATACGGGGAAAAAAGAGTCAGAACCTTAACAAAAGTCTACCTGCTCCTTAAGAATAGTTTAGATCCTTATTTTCCAAAACATCAAATTAGTCTTCTTTTTAGTTTTTATTTTAAAATATGGCTTATAATGTGTATATATATATAGATAGATAAATAGATACAGATGTAGATATAGACACATAAGTTAGATACTCAGTAGAATATGTGATCCATCAAAAACTATGTTTGGTTTGCTGTTATTTACTATATGTCAAGTCCTGTAGCTTTGAACTTTGGACCAGTAGATTCTGATAGTGGGCAGGCCTCTGCTGTTATGATAAACATGGACTTATGTGGAGCTTTCAGATGTGGCATGCTTTATTGCAGGCAGCAGGCTAATGACCCAAAGGCCAGGTGGCTCTTTGGATGAAGGTGTCAGTGATCCATGCATGGTTTGTCTTCCCTACACAATAGTGGCACGCACTAGCTTACAGCAAGGGGTAAGCTTACATGCCCATTGCAACAAAGGAGGCCCCACACACACTAGAATCAAGAGGCAATCTAACCAAAGGCAACACTTGTCAGCTCAAGGCCACTGTGGTGGCCTCTCCTGGGCTCAGTGTTCCCGGCTCTGGGATAAGACCAGCTTCAAAGCTGGTGGATTGGCAGGTTCGAGTGGAAGGGCCAGCTAGCTCCATACAGAGAGGGGCAGGGGACCAGGCCCCCATCCTGACATTATTTAGTTAGGACTTAGATTATATTAAATGGATTCTCAAAAATACAGGATGAATAATAAATAGAAAAAAGGAATCAATGCAGGCTTGAATAGAGCATTTTCTTGCAGAGATGGTGAGGCTCAGAAAGAACCCAGAGAGATGTTGAAATGTAAAGTGTTGGAGAAAAAAGTGCAGGTAAAAAGAATTGCAGATTAAATGAAAAATTAAGCAAAAAAAAAAAAAGAATGAAATTCTGTGGCAAGCTCATGGGATAATGGGAAAATTGGCAAGACTAGAGTGATGGCTTTGTGTGGAAAATTAAGTTAGATATATTGTTTGAAATCATATTATAGAGGGCCTTAAAATCAGGTGATTTAAACCCCAGTGGTAGAATGAGTCATTGCAGATTTTTACCCTGGGAAGCAGGACAATGAAAGTAATAGTTTTAAGAAATATTACAGCATTTCTGGTAATTTTCTGTCCTGAAGCTATGTGCAGAGTAAATTGGAAGGTTTTTGCGTTTAGGAGATAACTCAAAGCTAAATGTTGTTCTCAGATCTAAAAGTTTCACTTAGCCTAGATTTTCTGAAAAAAGAAATGCGTATGTACGTGTGGAGTGAGCAAAAGTAGGCCTGCAGTTGTGAGTAAGGGAGGCACAGGCCTTCTTCATGTGTTATTTATTAATTATCGCATTATTTATTTGTATGACAATTGCAAAGCTACTTTTGCCCACCCCTGTGTATATAGCACCAAATAATTTATTACTTCACACTGTCCTTACTTATATCTTGCAGCTTTATTTATCTGAGGGCAAAAAATATACACGTTGTTTCTTTCTTTTTAAATTAACAATGTGTAAATAAATGGGCACCACCACCCAGAAATAGGAATGGAATGAATTAAATGCAGCCACATCCAGACATGAGTGCATAAAACCTGTGAAAATGGGACTCTACAAGAATATTTGAGAGATATTTTAAAAGATAAATCAGAAATATTTCGTGAGTAAAAGAATAGGCATAAGGTATCATCAGAGGCTTATTTAAAGAAGGCTTTATGATTTGCCGGATCTACTGGGAATTTAGCTGTTATTTGGAAAGAGAAAACAAAGCGGGGATGAAAAACTAGTGAAATGATTAGATTTTAGGTTTTCATGTTACCATGGAGTACGGAAGGGAACATATCCATGAAACTATTTTAAATTATTAGAGAAGGAATCCAATGACAGACTCATCAGCAGGCTAAAGGAAGGCACATGTGAAACCAGTAAAATAAATCAGGACTCCAAAAGAAAAGCCTATATGTAGCATAGAGAGAAGAGGTTGATATTACTTCATATAATGCTCATGATAACCATGGGGGAATCAATGGTAGATGTTTCAGTTTACAAATAAGAATAATTTCAGAAAATGTTAATGGTAATTCTTTTTTTTCTTTCTTTCGGTATTTCTAAAGTAATACAGCTAATAATGCTGGTACAATGATGGTTCATTAAAACAAATACACCTGCCCCATACTACTGTTGGGAATGTAAAATCCAATGAACTTTTCCGTTGCAAATTAAGCAATATATAGCAAATGTTAATTTCTTTTAACACAATAATAACATTTCTTTTAATTTTCCCAAGAACTACACACACACACACATATGTGTATCAAAACTCACAGCATTATTTATAGAAATAAAGATTAAAAGATTAAAAGTAGTATAAACATCCAATAAGACAGTATTTATGCATTTTATCTCACATCCATGGAATAGGGTACTATAATACCTTTACAGTCACATTTTTAATGAATATGAAAACATGGGAACTTTTGAAATATATAAAATGAGAAATATAGTATAAAGAGAAAATAAACTGTTTAGACAAAGTAGCTTTTCAGGAAATGTAATAAAGTTTGCAGACTACTTGTTTTTAATTTAAAAAGAAAATAACTTTATTATAACCCATGGGAAATGCTTAACATAGTTTAAATTACTTTATTTAATATATAAGTATCAATACAAAAATGATATAACTTTCTAGCTACTACCATAACATTAAAAACTGGACATATTTATTACTTAGCTATTCAAAGTTAGCTATTTTAGAGTTCACTAATTGTATTCATCAATCTGTGAATAAGCCATCTGGAAAGGTATGGATACAGAAATAAATGGTCAGAGCAATGAAATTGCCCCAAATTACACAGGGATTTAGCAGTAGCTCTTGCTAGCTCCAGAATTATCATTCCCCTTTGAACCCCAGGTATTTTAGAAAATATTATTTTAAAAAGTTGTTTTATGTTGTGGAAATAGTTCTTATTCAATAGCAATGTAAATATTATATGTAATATACCTAACTTTATAAAATAATCCTAATAAATATATCTTTATCTACTGTTATTTGAAACATAAAACTTTTATCTTTAGTTTCAGAATATAATCAAATGTAAGTTTTATTCAGACTCTTAATTTCAAGTACCCTCTGATCTTTGAGGTTTCACAATGACAGATTTTATTTTCTATACCATGTTAAGGGCCTTGAATTCTTTAGTCTCTTTATAATTCATAATGTATTTTCAAAGCATATGAGCAATTTTAAGGTTTTGTCTACATTTCATTTTGGTTGAAACACAGAGTTTCACTTTATTCTGTTAATTGAACTACACATGTTCAGAGTTAAAATCGATGCTGAGATTCATCCAAAAGTTTTTGACAGATATTAGTATTTGAATTATATGAGGTCTGTCCTGAAAGTATCAGCCATGCAAAGGGTTTTAATAATACTATATTGACACTGGCTCAATACTTTTGGGACAGACCTAGTACTCTTTCTAGACTGACCAACATTTGCTTCTAGCCATGACTTTCCTGGGATCTGTTATGAAACACTTAGAAATAGTTGCTACCTTTGAGCTGCATTGCCTGGCTCGTGACAGCCTTCTTTAATCCTGTTCTTTGTTCAATTCTACACCACACTGTGATTTTGTTTGAAATCATTTAAAGTAACATTGGGTTTTACTAACTTAAATTTAAAAAGCCACCTATGTGGTGATACCAATGCAGATGATTCAATACAGCTCGTAACTGAGTGCGTACACATGGGCTTCAAATGACTAATTTTACCCTTTCCCAGTTAATAACTATGAACAGTGTCCCATAAATTATTTTTCTGAGTAGTGACTAACAAAGTTATTTTAACCTGACTGTAATACAAATTTTGATTTTAAGAAGAGAATGTATTAGAAGGAGAAGGTGCTCTTGGATCTAGTGTGTGTGTGTGTGTGTGTGTGTGTGTGTGTGTGTGTGTATAATATACAGCAGTTTACTGCTGTATTTATGAAGTACCATTGTCTGTTTGTACTATGTTATACCTAGGGATGCTGTGATGAACAGAGGACTTCTTCCTTTCCAATTTTCAGCCTCTGCTTCATGCTGAACCTGCCTTGAACAATTTGCTATGGGCTTATACTGGGTGACATGGGGCAAGCTCTACAGATAGGAACATCTTTAATAACACCACTGTTACAAATGCACTTTAATTCCAGGTCTTTCTGTCACTCCACCTGCCTGCCCTTGAGTTCTGAGGCTTCTCTTGGTGTCAGAAGACACTGGATAGTACTGCCACCAGCCTGACCTCTTCCTGGCATGAACAAACTTCCCTTCCCCTGTCCAGGGGCTTTTATAGTGACATTCACCTTCTGCCTGGGCATTAGTGGAGCCCCGCCATAGATCATGTGTGACAGCATACACATCTCCTTTGTGCGTAAAAAGGGGAAGTTCAAAATATATGCCCAGCTAACCCCCTCATCTCTGCAAACAGTACTTCTCTCCCCTCCACTGGTAAACACCAAATACAGGATTGGTCCATGTTCTCTCTCTTTCCTTCGTGTCTTATGTCTACAACATCAGCAAGTTCTCGCCAAAGCTCATGTTACACCTGTCAATGTTTTTCCTTTCACATTGCTGTAGATGAGAGCACCTTCATTTCTTTTTCTTTTAATTAATATGTTGTTGTTGTACTACATGTATCCCATTTCCCCCCACTGCTCTCCCCTAGCCCATCCTATCTCCTCTCCCACATCAATCCCACATGTTGTCCATGTCCATGGGTCATTTATACGTGCACCTTCCTTTCTTTTCTGAACTGTTAGAATAGCCTTTTCAGTTTGTTGTTGTTGTTGTTGTTGTTAAATTCTTGTCTCTGATCTTCTCATTTTAGCTAATATGGTCTTTTTAAACATAAATAACATCCTGAAAAATCTGCTGCTTAAAATCCTCCAATGATCCCCATCACATATTCAGACGTACTTGTCTGGTTTATGTCTAATGGGTAACCCTATTGGGTAAGGCCACCTTTGGTACTGCTCTTGCCTGTCTCTAACCTCAATTCTCTCTGCTTCGCTCTGCTCCAGCCATGCTGATCTTCATTCTGGTCGTTATCATGCCGGGCTTGTTTCTGTGTTATGGCCTTTGCACTGATCTTCAACCTGAAAGATCTGCTTCTTGACCCTTTATAAGGTTGATTACTCTCCCTCTGATTAGGTCAATCTACCTTTTTAGAGGCTGTCAGACCTGAGGCATTTCTTGGTCTGTGCATGGCTGGACCTTCCCTCTGGGTCAGCCAGGGAGTCTGCCCTGAAGCTAATCTTGTCCCCAGAGCCCTGGAGTACTGAGTCCCATGAATATCCACCATAGCAACCCTGAGCAGACAAGTGTCACTTAGGGGTATAAAGGCTCTTTGTTCTAACATGGATAGTGCCTCCTTTGTTCCAAATTTACATAGGATGCCCTTGCTGTAAGCTAGGAGCTCACCACTGTGTGGGAGAGCAGAGAAACCATGCACATTCTAGCTGATGCTCTCAGCATCCAGCTGTGCAGAAGCAAGGGATGCTCTGAGGTCATTACCCTAAGGGCAGCTGTGATAAGGGTGGGCCAACTATGCATGAAGACGCCAACAACTCTAAGCTTTCTGGCTGTGTGGTCGTTAGCCTGCCCCTGTAATAAATCATGCCAAATTTCCTCAAGGCTTTGCATAAATCGATGTTTGTCACCAGACCAGAGGCCTCCCTGCTATCAGAACCTGCTGGTCCAGAATCTCTAGGACCTGACAGAAGCTGTTTTCTATACCCACCCAATCTATAATAGTCTCCTACTCAGTTACTGTAATATTACTATACATTTATTGCTATCTAATATATTTGGTACATTTACATGCACTTACGCATTTATTGTTTGCTTCCCCTAATTAGAATGTGAGCTATTTTATAAGGACCTTGCCTGCCTTCTTTACCTTTATTTTTCCAACTGTAGGCCCATATCCTTCAAGTAGTTTAGCAATAATTCATGTGATAGTCTGGTTCTTCTGAAAAATCGGATCCTGAGGCAAAGGGAAAGGAAGGAAGGAAAGGAGGGCAGTGCAGTTCTAAGGAACAATAAACAAAGTCACTTGGAGTCCTTGGGTCAGAGTGTCCGTGATGCCCAGGCACTGGCCTGCCTGAGTACCTCTGTCATGGTTAACACATCTGGGAGCAGCCAGAGGGCAGGGCAACCTCACCTCAACTGAGAGGTGAGCTCAAGGGCTGCATGACGAGTTTTCTCTTTTGAGCTGTGAGGCAGTGAAATGCATTCTTGTGGTCACTACGGAAGGTAAAAGGGGTAAAAGTTTTCCTTCTCTCATAGATGTTCCACACGATGTGCATGTGTATGGGGAGTGTGCAACACCTTAATACAAATATAACTTTTTATTTTTAAAATCCGTTAAATATAATAAAGTGAATAGAAGAAAATGACCAAAAAAACATCAAATGATTGTCCTGGGGTAGTGAATTTGAATTTGGCAGTAATTTTTATTTTCTACTTTTTTCAGCCTTCTATTCTTCAAATGTTCTTTAAAAAAATACAGTTGTTGACTACAAACTGAAGAAAAAGTGATTTAAAAAAGAATAAAAAGCAGTGTGGTAAAGAAATATCTGAATAAAGTGGATAGTAGCCCTGAGTGCTGTGGCGCAGTGAACTGAGCACCAGCCTGCGAACCAAAAGGTTGCTGGTTCAATTCCAGGTCAGGGCACGTGCCTGGGTGGCAGGCCAGATCCCCAGCTGGGGGCAAGGGAGAATCAACTAATCAGTGTATCTCACACATCCATGTTTCTCTCGCTCTCTTTCTCCCTCCCTTCTCTTCTCTCTAAAAGTAAATAAATAATGAAAAAAAGAAAAGTGGGTAGTATTTTGTCAAAAGCATGTCATAGGATCACAGATGCTTGAGGTTAGAAAAGCCCTGAAAGATTGCATCTTATACACAGAGACTATACAGCTACTTTTATTTAAATACTGAGCATAAAAAGTTTAAGTGCATTTTGTCTATGAATTAAAAATTATAAATACATATAACCTACGTAAAACACTGAATTCTCCCCTACGTGAAAGGGTGTTTATAATTTGGAGAAAAGATTACAAGCATTAACATTAACAAAAATGGTTACAAGGGAATGTGCTTACCTGCTCCTTTGCAAGTATTGCCTTCACTATAGCCAATGACAACATTTTATAATTAGGATTGCCAAATTTAGCAAACAAAATATATTAAAATACACTACATTTATTTGTTAAGTCTGTCAACACACAGCACTGTAGACTGGGTGGCTTAAATGACAGAAATGCATTTTCTCACAGTTCTAGTGCTAGATGTCTGAATCAAGGTATCGGCAGGGTTGGTTTGTTATGAGGTTTCTTTTTGTTTTTGTTTGTTTTTCCTTCACTTGTAGATGGCTGGCTTCTCCCTATGTTTTATTTTGTCTTGCTTCTATACATGTCTATGTCCAAATTTTCTCTTCATGTTGACCCACCCTAATTACCTTATTTTAACTTAATTACCTTTTTATAGGCCTGGTCTCCAAATACAGACACATTATAAGGCACTGATTAGGACTTCTCTTAATGAATTCAAGGTGAGGGGTTGCTATTCAGCTCATAACATGTGCTAAATATTATCATTTATCTGAAATTCAAATTTAACTGGGTATCATGAGTTTTATCTGGTCATCTTATTAGAATCTTACAATTGTTCTCATAATTCATGGTTTCATATATTTTCATTTATTTTTTGTATATAGTTAGGATATACTTTTAGTAGGTGGTTTTAAAAAGCCACAGAAAAATATTTTATTTAAAATACATACTCCATTTATATCGTTAACAAAGAAATTCCTTTGAGTTCAAAACGTATTCTTGTTCTTTTGAAAGCAAATACTTGAGCCAGTATCTTTTTCTCCTTTAAAGGTTAATCACATATAAACTAGATAAAATAATACCTTACTTAATCCACATTTTCATGGTCTTCCATTGATTAAAATAAGAGAATGTCTTTGAGTAATTTAATATTAAATCACCAATGAGCCTAATAGTGCTAGCATTACCTACTTTAATTTTTCTGAGTCTGTAAAATCTGGAATCTTTGATATTGTATTTAAATAATCTTATGAACAGAAGAAAAATGAGGCTTTTTCTATCTTCAGTAAATTAATGGCTGGTTCTGAATATCTTTTAATTCTGGTTTGCCTCCATACTCTTAGCTAAAATGTTCATTTATACTTAGGAATAACATGCAATTCCAGATGCTAAAAATATTAGCTTTATCTGAGCTGCAAATACTAACATTACCTTTTCACCCAGGCCTTTTTTTTTTTTTTTTTTTTAAATAAGATTTCTTAATTATCATTGAGGTTACATTGAAAATGGTTATGTATCATAAATGATGTTGATATTAGTACACTAGAATTTGGCAATCACTATCCTAAGAGCTAACATCACTATATTTTGCTTCCATTCCAGATGTTATCCATTGAAACTGATTATAGGCAAACAATGTCAGTTATAGTAAACAGAATTAAAACAATGAAGAACATATGAACATATTGAAAAAGAATTGTTTCTGATATACAATTCACCAAATCTTAATGTTAAACAGTTGTAAAAAGAGCATAGACATTGGAATGAGATAGTGTGAAATTTTCCTCTAAATCTTGCCTCTTAGTAGTAAATTTGGGCAAAGACTCAAACTCTTAGATTTTAATCCTTTACTTTTTAAATGGATATAATAGCTCTCATTATAAATTTGATCTAAGAGAAAAACAAGATAAACTAGTAAATAGATCAAGGTTCTTGTGGTTGCAGTTAGTAACACTAGCTGTGAGGGGGGAAAATCATCAATACCATATGGATAGAATTATTTGCTTATAATTTTAATTGTCCAAAATCTTCAATTGAGTATAATATTTTAATATAATTAAATATAATAACATGTCATAATATCTCAGGAACTGTTAATTATTGTTAATTGGGTTTGGAAAGATAAGTATTCAACACAGTGGTTCTTTTGAGTAGCACATTTAAAATATATACATGCTTGAGTTTTTTCTAAATGTACTAGTTGCTTATTTTCTGCAGGAGTGCTTTTCTTAATGTCACTGTAAAAAATCTGAGTATAAGTAAAGATTCTTCTTAAAAAAGAAAAGAAGACATAGAACTAGAGGTTGTATAACCAAAATAGAAGAAAACATAATAATGTATCTCCATATACCTTAAAATGTGTATAGCTGTACATTTCTCTTAATGATTCATACCAAGCATTGATGGATTTCTTTTTATATATCAGGTACTTTACAAAGTGGTTTATGTAGTTTCCTCATGTAATACCACAAAATTCAAGTAGTAGTTAGTTTTCTTCAACCTGTTGATAAACAAACCTTTAGATCATCACTTTCTCAAATTAAAAAAAAAAATGGCAATGGAAGTCAAGGATTTGACTACACATTTTTTTTCCAAACTAATTATATTAAATAATCTGTTGATCTAATAAGTAGATACTATTTGATGCCTTGTCAATGATAGGTTTTTTAAATGTTTTCTAGGTCAGTCTGATTTTTGAAATCTTTGACAACTTGAACAAGGAAACAGCTGCATAATTTGTATTCTAGGAATTATTTGCTGGTATTTGGCAAGAGGCCAATATAGGGTACATTCAAAGAGTAAACACCAATGGTAAGTCTGGTGTAGTGCAGCTCTACATTTTCCTGAAGCTATGCAAAGAGTTCTGCAGAGCTAAGCCCACTTTACAGATTCGATGTTTTAAAACACATCTGCAAAGGACTAAAGAGGTATTTCCATTAAAGCCCTTCAAGTGTATGGGAATAGGTTATTTCATTGTTATCCTAGAATATGCCTAATTATCATTTGCATCACTATCCCAGGACTGCCATACTAACATACTACAGACAAGTGGTTGAAAGAACAGAAGTTTATTTTCTCACACTTGAGAGGCTGAAAGCCAAGGTCAGGGTGCCAACAGGGTTGGTTCCAGTAAGACTCTTCCTGGTTTGCAGATGGTTGGCTTCTCACTGTTCTCACATGATGTCTCTCTGTGCACAAGGAGAGGGAGCTCTCTCCTATCTCTTCTATGAGAGCACTATTCCCATCGGATTAGGGGCATACTTTCACAAACTCACTTAACCTTAACTACCTCCTTCAAGTCCCTAAAATGTGTACATTTTAGTCCTCAGAAGCAATGTAATTGTAATCTCTCATTTATCATGCAATATTTAGTAATTCCTGTTAAGTCTTCAGAAAGAAGACCCCCACTTGGAAATAACTGTTTCATTAACAAACACTGATGATTTAATGTAGATAGGACCACAGAGAGGAGCAAATGGTGATTGCAATAGCTCAAATGCACTCTTGGTATACACAAAAATGTTCTTGGGCAAAAAAACACATGCCCACCTAGAAACATGAAGAGTAACCTTGGCTTTGATGGAGTATTTAGAGGTTATTTTTAGCAAAAGAAAAAAAAAAAAAAGACACCTTTTGAAATGCCACACAATTAAGAGAACATCTACATTGATGTGTTCTGACAATAAAATAAACTTACTTTCTCTTTAACTATTCAACCACAGATGTAAGTAATCCTTCATTCAGTAGCTCATTATGCATCATCATGAAATAGATAATACAATTTCCACAAACCTCTTCTGATTTCATGTCAAACAAATTTTCTCAAAGCTATTAATAAATAGAGAGAAAAAGCAAACCTGAAACCTAAAACAATTTGTGCAATCGATTACTCTGAGACACCTATTACTGTTCCCTCAAAACAGATGTGCAATTTCTACCCATTTGAGGAAATAATCCAAATTGAGGTTTAGGCAAATTGTATAAGAAAAAATTAAAAGTAGGCTTGTTTCATATTTAGAACAAAAATTAAGGATATATTAAATTATTCCTCATATTGAGAATCAACAAGCAATTAAATTAAGTGAAATAAAATCTGTTGCTGCTTTAAAGACATTGGCTCTCCTGATCTCTGTCTATATATTTTTTATACTTTTTTCAGTCAGGTGTTTTTGTTTGTTTGTTTGTCTAATATTTTATTCACTACTTTTAGAGAGAAGGGCAGGGAAGGAGGAAGAAAGGGAGAGAAGCATCAATGTATGGTTGCCTTTCACCTGCCTCCAGCTAAGGACCTGGCTGGAGACCTGGCTTGCAACCTGGTTATGTGCCCTGACTGGGGAATCAAACCAGCGACCTTTGGGTTCACAGGCCAGTGCCTATCCACTGAGCCACCAGGCAGGACTCAGCCAAGTATTCTAATAATGCCTTTTATAACCTAATTATATAAGGCTCCTTATAAACCCTTACTTTTACTTTACTCCTCCTGCCTGCCATGTCCTTTCGGACTCAGCTAATTTCTTGAGGGAAAACTCTAGCTTTCCTCCAAGATGGATCTTAAGGCTGCCTCTTCCTTGAGATCTTTTTGACCCCTAATCATTAGTGACTTGGCTGTGTCACTTTTCCTTTTTCTAAAAATAATATTATACTCCTTTACTTCAATAGATATCTACTATATCCCTCTGCAGTCAAGACTCACATTCAATCATATTCGAATCATCTTTATTTCTCTTTTGCCTAAAACAATCTGTAGTCTAAGGCAATTATTTTTAATGTTTGTGAAAGCAAGACCAACAAAGTAAGAGTACAGGCTTTTTGTCAGGAGAATTGCATTTTAATTTCAGCCTACACCACTTATTGGAATTGTTGTCCTGAGCAAATGACTTAAAGTATCAAAGTTGTATTTTGCCTGTTTGAATGGAATAAATTATACTGCTTACATGCTGTGTTATTATTTGTATTAAATGAGATTATAGAGAGAAAGAGGGAAGAAAAAAGGAGAGTGAATAAGAATGAGGACAAGTTTAACATAATACTGGTACATATACTAACATTTTCTGTTACTGTTATTATTATTATTTTTTAAGGTTTTATTTATTATTTTTCAGAGAGAGAAGGAAGGAGAGAGGCAGAGAGGGAGAAAGACATCAATATATGGTTGCCTTTCACTTGCCTCCAGCTATGGACCTGGTTAGAGATCTGGCTTGTAACCTAGTTATGTGCCCTGGCTGGGAATTAAACTGGTGACTTTTGGGTTCAAAGGCTGGTGCTTTATCCATTGTGCCACCAGCCAGAGCAGATGTTATTATTTTTTATGAAAAGTCAAATCATGTGATTTACTATATATTTCTACTCACCTCCTTCAATGAATAACAGAAAGTAAATGGAGATATTGTCACTACCTAGTTAGGTCACTCATTATGTTTGTTTGCGTTGTCACAGACCTTATGTTTCTGAAAGACAAAGATAAAAACCAGATAAAACTAAGATAAAACTAAGCTTTTAATTAACTTGATTTAATGGAATTGAATACTGAAATTATTTCTGTAAAAATATTTCTAAATAAATTGATGCAACTTGTTCAACTTTCTAAACATACTATAAATACATATGTTTATATTCTCATGTGTGACCTGTCAGAATACAATAGATCTCCCTCTATCACACTTATCTCATTAAGTATTATGACTGTAATCAACCAATTATGTGATTTTTTTTCTTTTTAATGTGTGCTTTTCACACAAAACTGTAAGTTCTATAATGCCAGAAGCCATACCTATCAGGTTAATTAAAGTTTCCTCGGTATCTCTCATAGTTATAGAGACATAGTTGTTCAAAAACTATTTTGAGAATTAGAAAGAAAAGGAAATATAAAGGTCAAAATGCTTATAAACATCTTTTAGTATATTAAAGTGTCTTTTCAGAAATATTTTTATACTTTTCATAGCATTTTCACCACAAAGTGGAAATTTCTGTCAACTCCTATATAAAGAACTTATTGTTTACAAAGCTACAAAAACAACAAAATCTCTATAGTAGTAAGAATAGTGGAAGGAAGTGATTTTGAACCTTTGACAAAGGATAAAGCAAAGAGGAGAAAAACATAAAAACCAACTGATGATCCCAAAATTCATTTTTACATCGTGTAAGAGTAGTGTTAGGGATGATAGAAGCAGGTAGACGATGGGCTGGGCTGATTATGAGAAGATTCGGTGATGTAGGTGCACTCTTGGTGAGGCAATTGGCAAGAGTTGGAATGATGGGCAGCAACTTTGCTAACAGCGACAGCAAATATGATCTACTGCACTTGTAACCATTAGGAATTCTTCAAAGATGAAATGAGCTTTCTCATGATACAAATAACATTTCCATCATTAAAGGTGTTAACATAGGTTGATCATTTACTTAAAACAGTGTTTTGGAAGAATGTAAACATCAGGTTCCTATCTGGGGGGAATATCTTTAATATAGTCTTCATTCCCTTTTCATTTAAGATTTTATTTATTATTTTCAGAGAGAAAGGCAGGGAGGAAGGAAGAAAGGGAGCGAAACATCAATATATGGTAGCCTTTCATCTGCCTCCAGCTAAGGACCTGGCTGGAGACGTGGCTTGCAACCTGGTTATGTACCCTGTCTAGGAGTTGAACCAGTGACCTTTGGGTTCGCAGGCCAGCACCCATTCACTGAGCCACCAACCAGTGCTTACTTAGTCTTCATTCTTGAAAAGAGCAGAAATATCATTTCTCGGGAATCTCCTACATATGAGAGAGTAATGAGAGAAATCTTGATGGCTTCTCTGACTATTCTTCCATGTTAATTAAAGACAGTAAAAGTAACAACAGATTCCAGGAAATAAAAGAGTAAAGAATGTTAATGCACGTCCTAGTAGGGTGCAACTCAGTGGAAAGACATGACTACATAAAGCCATCATTCATTTATTAGTATTTTGCTACAGGTGATTATTTTTTTAAAAACTATAATTGGCTGTTTTTTATTAAATTGTTAATTTTAGGATTTTTAGTTCATACATATGAAAAATCAATTTTAATAATTGCTTTCAGTCTTTTTTAAATTAAATATATGACTCTATGCAAATTCTAATAACTCCTGTTACCTCAAGTATTACCAGAAATGGAGTTAACTATAAGTCATGAAAACTTAGGAAAATGGATATCTGCTAAAATGTTAAGCTCTAGTAAATTTATTTTACAGTGAAATCTGGAGACAAATGCAAATAGTCTGTAAGGTAACGGAATCTAAAAAGAATAAATATTGAATAGTATGCTATCCAAAACCCATCATAATATTAATTTGCAGCTAAATGAAGAGAAATAAACATTTTGAAAGATTTGTGGGGTTTTTTTTGGTTTTTTTGTTTTGGTTTGTTTTTTTTTTTTTTCATTTTTTATTCAGCTGAGGTTGACCTAACTTTAATTCTTTTTACTATTTCAGTAGTGGCTAATCCATTGCAGAGGCTTAGTTTCTTTTAGTTTCTTCAGAAGAACATTAAAGTTTGTCTCAGGAAGCAGTTCAATTACTGGTTAGTCATCTTGAACTTGTGTAGGCTTGCTTTTACATTTTGTAAAGGCGGATTTGTGGAAAACCCAAGGTGTTTACCAATTCTCTAATTTGGCAGGACTCGGAGTGTAAACTGTTTTCCCTGTGAATATGTTCAGATTTGCTTTCAGGCTTTCTTAGAGTAGGTCTAGGGTAAGCTTTCTTATACAGCATGGACATTTGGGCTCTGGACCATTAGCTGGGCTCCTGGGTGCTAATAAGTTCTCTCCATCCAGACTTAGCCAGAATTCTAATGTTTAATATTTAGTACATCCATTCTACAGTTCACTCTACAGAAACTGCTTTTTGGAGAACCTCATATTGTCTAACCCTGAATCTAGGCAGCCCAGTCCTTATCCAATTTTTTGCAGAAAACCATCAGCATTCAACCCCGACATATTTCCTCCTCCCCAGTGCCAGCCTCTAGGTTCTATCAGCAGCCCCAGTTTACGAGTTCTGTTTCTTTTCTTTCACAGGACTTCTGTTGGTTATTCCTGTGTCAGCCAAAAAAAAAAAATATATATCTGCAGATAGGGATCTGAATCAAATACACAGCTCATAATGTAAGTCTCCCTTTCCTCTAATGACTAAAAATAATTGTCTCATATATTTTGTTCAACTTAACAGTTGTTTAGGATGTTCTCTTTTTTATTTTAATAAATGTGTGGGGATGACATTGGCTGACAACCCATACATTTCAGGTATACAACTTTCTGATACAACATCTGCATACTTGATTTATGGTGAAGACACAATTTAACAGTTTTTAATGGCAGGGTGACCAGTAGACTAATTGCCTTTCACTGCAGGTAATTTTTAATATAATTTTTCTAGGACCATTTTCTAGACTGAGTAAACTGATGAAGTCAAAGCATGCACTATACAGCTTCATTTTGACACAAATAGATAAATTTAGCACACTTCACAATTCAAGTCAGTCCCTTTTCTCAAAGTTGATTTACTTGACTTATCAATTTTATATAGTATACCCATACTGGAGCGCTCAGAAGGTGGAACCATACTGTAATCCTCATACCTTTTAGTCACATTGGATTTCTGGAAGGTAACACCTAATCTATTTTCTTCCATATAAAATAATCACACATTTACATTTCAACTGGTACTTGTTATTAAAATAATTAAGTGATAATTCTATTTGACCACAAAATTTAATTGAACTTTAATTAGTTCTGTTCAGAACGACCATGCAATTCAACATAATTATTCAGCCCCAAGAGTTTTTCCTCCCTTCACTCAACCTATTTACAAATAGAAAACAAAAAAAAAAAAAAAAAAAAAGGGAGAAGAAGAAGTTTCATTGCAGAGGGATTAGCCAAGAGGCAAGTTCCAAAGGGGGGGAGCGTTGCCAGGGGGTGGGGGTGGGGGGTAATGATAGTTATTTCTTTATGATGCATCAGAGCAGTAGGATCCTGGTGGGTAATTTTCCACCAGAAACACCAATTTATCAGGTCCATTATTGTTTAAGTACAAGTGTGAGTCACGTTTGATCAAGCAAATTCCATCGTAAATGATTCTAAAAGTTTAAAACCATGAAGGATATATCAGGTAATGAGAGTCATCAAATTACACAAATTAAAATGGTTTGTTGTACAAGATCTTACTCAACCTTCTTAGCTTATCTGGTCATCAACATAAGCATCTCCTTGATGTGAAAAAGATAATATTTGGGCCATAATATGAGGCAGTCCCTATCGTCTGTTAAGAAAATAGTTTTCACAACTTACCCTGTTGCAGACAAAGTAATTCCTGAGGAAGTCAGCTCAATGAGATATAGTTCCATTCTACACTGGGAGGAAGCAAAGCTCAGACAAAAACAGAGATACTAAAGCCAAAATCCTGTGGAACTGGGGAAGTTAGAGTAAATCTAAGATGAAATGTCAATATAACCCTAGACAAAATATTTCAGAAATGCATCAGGAAACCGCCATTTCTTAAACTGCCCATGGGTTGAGATTTCAGAGATCAGATGTTAATTGATTATAAATTTTTCCTGTTTATTTATAAAATCAGAGCTTTGTCAAAGGAAATATTATAACTTGTGGCTAAATATGTATTTATTTGGAATTATAAAACATACTCAAATAATATGCAATGTTCAGAATAGCTGGATCATTGAGGCATAGAAGGAGAGGCTGAGAAAGTAACAAGGAAAGAACTATATATATGTGTGTCCAACTGACTTCTAGAACTCTCTGAAATGCAAAACAGTCAGTCACTTAAAAATGTATGAGATATAAAAATTACATTTAGATGAACACACATTCTCATAACTGCATTTCTGGAAATAATGGTAATCTAATTCGTTAGTTGGTAAGCGAATTAACTTAATACATAAAAAGATAATGTTTTTCTAAAAGTTTTAAGCACAATGTGAGACACACTATTTACAAAATTTATCAGATTAGATGTTCATGAGGTGTGCTTCTTAGATATCCAAGTTTAGTACTTTCCAGTAAGTATTTTGATGGGATCCTAAGCAAACTGTTGAGGACAAAAATACAGACAATTTTTTATTGTTGAAGGATGTTTTACTTGAAATAATAAAACTCAATGCAAGCCCTGGTGGGTGGCACAGTGGAAAAGGCCCTGGCTTGCAAACCCAAAGGTCGCTGGTTTGATTCCTAGTCAGGGCATGTAACCGGGTTGCAAGCCAGGTCTCCAGCTAGATCTGTGGCTGGAGGCAGGTGAAAGACAGCCATACATAGATGTCTGTCTTCTTCTCTGCCTCTCTCTCTACCCTTCTCTTAAAAACAATTAATAAAATATTTTTAAAAAACTCAATGCAAAGATATTCTGCTTTAAATAAAAGTACATCCCAAAATAAAGAGATAATATGTATATATAAAATATAAATAAAAATATTAAAAATAATAATAATAAAATAAAATATAAATTATTATATAACAGCAAAAATTCTGATTGGATAACTTTGGGGTCAATTCTGTAAAAAGTATTTAAAAACATTCACAGTCCTTGATAACTTGACAAAGAAACAAAAAGGGAGAGAAGGAAAGAAGGAAGGAAGGAAGGGAAAGAAAGAAGGAAGAAAGGAAAGAAAGAAAGAGAGAGAGAGAGAAAGAAGGAAAGAAAAAGAGAAAGAAAGGAAGGAAGAAAGAAAGGAAGAGTGGAAAGAAAGAGTGGAAAGAAAGGAAGGAAAGAGTAAAAGAGAAAGAGAAGAATAACTTATGTAAGGATTTCAAGCGTTCAGAAAAGCCCTGTCTTCTTACTTTGGAATTCAGTGTTTTTAGAAATACAGACAGTCTGGGATTAATGATACTTGATATGTTCTAGGTTCAAAAGAACTAAGACTGATTTATGGAACTATAAAACACCAATGTTACTTTTTCATTTTTAACTTGAGAATTAAGTTTTTCTATCAAAAACAGAGACTTGCATATAAGCTCTGGGATATTAAATGCTACTATAAGCGATCAAGATCAATGGTTTCTTTAAAGACAGGGTGAAAGTGTTAGAAATAATATTCATATTCATTCTAACTGGAAAAGTAAAAGTAAGTAAATAAAAATAAAGATATCTGTGTTTATATAAGGGTGGGTAAAAGTAATTTTATAGCTGTTCACAGGAAATAAAATAAAATAGCCCTGACTGGTAGCACAGTGGATAAAGTGCTGGCCTGTGAACCCAAAGGTCGCTGGTTCCATTCCCAGTCAGGGCACATAACCAGGCTACAAGCCAGGTTTCCAGCCAGGTCCTTAGCTGGAGGCAGGCGAAAGGTAAACATACATTACTGTCTTTCTCCTTCTCTGCTTCTTTCCCTTCCCCTCTCTCTGGAGGAATAAGAAAATCTTAAAAAAATAAAAATAAAATAATAAAATTAATAAATAATAATGCAAGAATAAAGTGCTTCATATACTCACAACTGTAAACCTACTTTTGCCCACTCCAGTGTTTATACTAAATTTTATTCTGATTATATGTCATCATTTATTAATAAGTATAAAGTATATTATTATAACATAAGCTTACATATTTTAAAGACATCAAATTACATATATTAAATATTAAATATATGCAGTTTTTGTTATATTAATTATACCTCATTAAAGTGACACCAATAATTAAGTTTAGTTGTTTCACTGAAAATGTTACACCTTTGTTTAAAAGAAAACATTGATTGGGAAAGCGCTCAAACTCTGCTTTTAGTTTATCCTGGCACAAAGGGTACTTTGTACTTCAGACTCTTCATTCATTCATTCTGGAACTCAGAACAAATACCACAACTTATGAGCATGAGTACTGAGCAAGCGCCATATGTTGAATTGTCTTTTTCTCATCAAAGTGCAAAGAGTACAGGGTTTGATGTGTTCTGAAGGTGACAAGTATCGAGGTATGACTGTAATTTGGATGGTAAAACCATAATCACAGCTTGCTACTGGGTAGAGTCAAGAGTTTAAAAGACATAAATGCCCTCAGTGTTGATGATATGAGTGATGTCACTCATCCAACAGGCAGGACGATGAAAGTCAAATCTGATTTGTGAGTTTGCCCACTTATTACTCTTGGGAAATCAAAAGACTTGCTTCTCATATAAAATCCAGCACCATGTTAGAAGTAATTTTCTAACTTACCAGGTGAGAAAAATTATTTTAAATACTCAAGGACAGGCAGCTATGATCATCTTTTAGGATCATTAACTTTTTCTTCCTATAGTATTAAATGCACTTTATCCTCTCTTTAATATATCCTTAATGCTGCTACCAAGAAAAGAAATTTGATGACAGATAAGCTTCAGGCTAAGAATTTGATACTACCATTTAATGCTTTGCTTGAATTGAAGCACTCTCAACTATTCATATTATAAATCCTTATCATCTACAGAACAGTTCAAGTTTAAACTTTATTCTATTTTCTCTACATTTTAAACCATAACATGAGTGCCCTGCTTTATTTTGCATATTTGCTTTGCAGTTTTAATCATTTGAATCCAATCATTTATTTTCTACTTCAGTTGGGGTATTTTTAATATTTACCCGTATGAATAATTACACACAAATACACAGAAGCAGAAAAGTTTGCATTAGGACAGCTGAATGTACTATGTGCATGATATATTATTATCATGCTTTACATATAGTCAAACTTAAACATATATACATATTCACAAGCAGAAAAGGATAAACTAGAAACAGTAAAACATAATATTATATACGTATGTTTAGTAATATATGCTACTGTCAGTAGTTAGCTGATTATTAATAAGAAAGGGGGCAAAGGAAATTAGACATTGAGCTTAACTTAATAACCTGGGGAACATGAGCCTATCTGCTTCATCAGGAAACTATAGTGTCACACCCCTGGGAATTATATATAGCATTGCCCCAACAAGGGAATTAACACTCCTCCTGTCTTCCCTTTTATGTCAGGTCATCAGGGGATGGGGCACAGGGATAAGTGCTTGATTAAAGAGGCCTGTCAATCTAACTAGGGAATGTGGACTAGACCAAAGTCCATAGAAGCTTGGGAAGTTGATTGGTTCTTTTGAAAAATCTCACATTCAAAATGACTGAGCAAGCTGAGCAACAAATCTACATCAACTTTTGCATTAACCTTGAATATTCCTCCACAAATAATTGTTAGGGTGATTCAGAAGGCCAAGCAACTGGTGATTGGCAGCTTCTTCAGGACAATGTGCCTGCTCATGCATTATGACTTGTGCAGTTTTTGCTGGAACATCAAATCACTCAGGTGATTTGTGACTTTTGGCTTTTCCAAAAACTACAATTATTCTTGAAAGGAAAGAGATTTCAGATCATAGATGAGATTCAGGAAAATACAATGGCATATTGTATGGTAAGCTGATGGTAAGTTCAACAGTGGATTTTGCAGAGTGTTTTGAACAGTGGAGGAGACTCTGGGAGAACTATGTGAGGTTCTAAGGTACCTGCTTTGATGGGGACGGAGGCATCATTGTCCTCTGTGTAATATTTCTTGTATCTCATATCTACTTCAGTAAATGTCTCTATTTTTCATATTGCATGGCTGGATATCTTCTGGACAGACCTCATATAAACATATTCAAAGATTCTGGGGATTAGGACATAGACTTATTGGTGGGGGTGAGCATTATACCTACAACAATGAAAAATTATACATAAATATAAGTTATAAATAATAAGTATATACATATATATAAGATACACATTTAAGATCATAAATATCAAAAATAATTATTAAATGAGTTACAAGAGGTTGTCTTATGATACAAGGGACATGAGAGAGCTATAATTCTGAACTTCTCTGGAAAAAGCCCTTTGGAACTGTTTTGCTTTTATGTACAATAAAAATGTTAAGCATTAAATAGGTCCCAGAAGTCAGTTTTTATTATTTAAATGCAATCCAGTTTAAAATGTCATGTATTTTTATTCACTAGACTATATGCTATTGGGACATGTAAAATAACACCTGGTACAAATACTAAGGGGACTTTTGTACCCTTCTCAGTCTTTAACAAAATAAGCACCCACACATGCACAATACCTACAGGTCAAACCTCAGAATTTTAAAAGGTAGAACCTTAAGTTTTCATACAATGCTTTAATTACCATTAATTAGGCTACAAATAAAAGTTAAGTGATATCTTAAACACAGAACATTAAAAATAGTTCTGGTCACCCAAATAAGCACAATGGATTAGATATCTTTTTAATCTATGCTTTCTCCAGAAAATAAAACAATGAAAATTTTTACAAAATTTAAATTCATGAGGACAACAAAAAGTGGAAATCAAGCAACCCGTTAATCTTGGGATAACACAATTAAACAGAAGAACAGTAAGTGTTTTATAAAAACTTAAAAGATGTTATCAAAATGTCTTAACACAAGCAATGGAATATAAAAATGAAAAATCTTCATGCCACTTCATTTTAGAAAGAGGTAATGAGAGATGGATGAATCAGTTGCTATGGGAAGAACTCAGTTTAGGTGTTTTAGGGTAAATATTTTCTCTATCATCTTATAACCTGTGAGATCTTACTTATGCCATGTTTATTCCTCCATTGACCAAAAATTACTCCGTGCTAATCAATAATTATTTTATATGAAGTGATTTGTTGCCCAGTAGCCAGGTCAGAAATTGACAATGTGAACTTTAATGGTTAATATAACCTTTCTTTTTTTTTTTCAGATACAAAAGACAAAACACTTATAGGGGAAAAGTCTTCAAAACTATCCTGAGGACTGTAATTAAATCCTAAAGCTAATTTTTAGTACAAATGAAATTCATATCTGTTGCTAACACCTTGATCTTGAACATCACTAGCAAGGAAGATGTGAAAATGTCATTTTGCCAAGGAAGTCATTAATATAATTTTGGACAGGGCTTATAAAACAGGTAACAGGGAACAGTAGAGTATATTCTTTCAACATGTTATGTAATAGTTACAGTTCTTTTTTAATTTCACAACAAATGGAGCTTCTGAGTTTTGTTTTATTTTATCTCTTTTTTCACAGTAGTCAATACCTAATCTTACCACAGAGAGTTCAGTTTTATTTTCCTTTTTGTATGGCACATGTTTTAAAATTTTGGACATCTGATGTACATGCATGTGAGACAGTTCATTAGTGAGAGTTCTTCATCACAGTTTTCAGGAGAATTTTTGCTAATTCTACAAGCTTAAGTTAGAAGTGCCTCTTATGAATTTACAAGGCATCTGGCACCACTCTCATCTTTGCACTGAGCATAACATACTGTATTTTTAAAGAAACTGGTGCATATCCCAAGTTGACTGTAACTTTGACAATGGCAAAAGGCATGTCAGCCTTGTTCATCATTGTATCCCTTATATGATCTGCTACTTTGGGAACATGCTCAAGTCATGGTTTAGGGGATTTCATTTTTCTTTTTCTTTTTTAAAGCCCTTTATATCTCAATGATATAGTGGCCTTCATTTCCTCAAGATGAAAGGAGAAAAAAGACATCATTCAGCACTTATTTACACATTTATATATTTTAAATGATTAGAAAACAACCATATGAAACACAGCATACATTTCAATCTCAAGAGCTAGGCAATTAAGAAGGAAGAACACTTTTTTCAATGGAATTCTAAATATCAAGATTTCCTTATTATGAGCTAAACCAGGGACAATCAAAAGCTAGCGTTTATATACATATACTGCTGTATTGGAAAAAAAAATGCAACAATTAAATAAGAGTCAAAATCCAGGCATAGGGTGTTGGTAGAAAAGAGTGATATTTATTGAACTGTTGGATTTGGGATCTAAAAGAACAGGAATCTGTTGTGCAACTGAACATCTGGCACTCTCAAAATAGATATATAAATGTGGAATGTCCCTAGGCCAACATCACAGCAGTAGAGTAGAAATGGTATTGTGGCCTATTTAGTCAGCAGGGCCTGCTTTTCAAAGTTCCCTCAGCTTATACGGCACAAGGATAATATCCTAATTTTATAGGATACAATTTCCTAGGAGAAATAAATACTAACTCAGCTGTCATGAAAATGTTTAGGGTTTATAGATTCCATGGCAGGAGCTACAAAACCATTAGGTGTCAAGTTTGGGGCTGAGTCATAAGAGGGACAATTGTGTTATTTCCGGAAGAGTCACCATGCTTTGCCTATTTCATAAGATCAGAAAGGTAAACGGCGGGTGATGGTCATGGTAAAAACAAGTTAATTCCCAAGACCAAGTTAAAAAACTAGACCTTAGCAGAAGCTAATGAGGACACATGAAAGTGTGCAAACCACAAGCATCCCTCAACTCCAGGACTATAAAGACTGGTGGACAGGAGTCAGCTCAGAACAGCTTATCAGAGCCAAGAATGTGGATTTCTTTCCAACTCTCATTCAGTACTATCAGGCAGGAAGTTCAAAAATGACCACCATGAGAACTTTCATACCATGAACTTGGAAAGCATACAAATTGAGGCCTTTTCCCTACTCTCCACCAGGGAGATGTTTTTTTTTCTACATTTACCAGCACCCCACAGGTGATATGTAAGTCTACTGTGTATTTAGATTTCCCTGGGGAGAAGGAAAATAGAGAGCGTACAAGTCAGACACTAACTTAAATTGAGAAGAATAAGTTTCCAACTCTGTAAAAATAATTCCTATGAGCTCAATAAACTTTAATTACAAAGAAAAGAACATTTAAAACTTTGTCAATTAATTTAGACTATAAAATGTGAAAATAGTATCTCCTAGGTTACTATTTGATCTATGATATTTATTCATTCAACTATCAGATCTGTGAAAATATGATACCTTATTGCTAGTTAACTGTTTTTCCTACTGAGGATTTTTTTCATTGCACACTCATTTTAAACATGTCCCATTAGCCATGCATATGGTGAAATGCAGCCTTCCTGATAGTTAATATGTGGCTCAGTGCCCATTGGGCTGAAATGCTGTGCTTCCAAAGAGATCAATGCTATCAATACCTTTAGTAAGATTGTTCAAAATCCCATTTATAGACTGGTGCCAAAGCAGTTTATTGGAATCAATTACTAGCTTGTCACCACCTCTAGTGGTTTCCAGGGGAAAGCAACACCAAAGCCATTGATCAAGTCTGGAGTTTCCTAGATAGTAACTTTGCACTGGTGATCTGCCATGAGTCTGTTAGAGCAACTTCAAGTAGCAGTAGAAAGCAATTGCACAGGTGTGTGGGGCTGCCCCAGGATCACTCCAGCCAGCCCCTCAGACATGCTCTCTGTTCCTGATTCACCTGGCAGCTTGTTCTGAGCATCATTTCTCAGAGAGGATTTTTTGTTTTAACCTGTCTAAGTTTGGCTTTAAATTATATTTTTGAAAGACAAAAATATTTTCCACCAAACTTTTATTTTGTTCACAATTCTGCATTTATCTTCTGTGATCATTCATAATCACTCCTCCCTCCTTGGACTGAAGGTACAGTGAAAGTAGACTCTTTCTAACTTTTTTTTTTAGATTGTATTCATTATTTTTAGAGAGAGAAGGGCAGGGAGGGAGGAAGAAAGGGAGAGAAACATCAATGTGTGGCTGCCTTTCACCTGCCTCCAGCTATGGACCTGGCTCGAGACCTGGTTTACAACCTGGTTATGTGCCCTGACTGGGAATTGAACCAGCAACCTTTGGGTTTGCAGGCTGGTGCCTATTCACTGAGCCACCATCTAACCTTTTTTTAACCTATTGTTGTTTGACAGTAGGACACTGTGTAGCTTATAGTGAGCTTGTGAAACAAATAATTAATAAATATCTGTAAAAGGTATTGTAACAAAATTAACTGTGGAGAACCCCCCTGACCCACAGAGAGTCACTGGTGCCACAGAGGAAATGAACATTCCTAGGCAGCTTGTGCTAGGAAAAAGAAGGTTGGCTAATGTCTAAAAGACAAGAGCTCTGAGTGTCTTTCTCCAAAGGTATAATATGAGTAACAATGGTGGGCAGTGCATATACATTTCATTGTGAAGAAAGAACTTTTTATAGAATAGGAGTTACTATGTTTCTACAATAATGGAAGGCATGCAGAGGTCTTGCCCCAGGACATGTTCAGCTAGACAAGAAGGCACCAAGGACTCACCACCTACGAGGTGGCTCATAGGGAGGGTAAGGAAGGTTTAACATCTACTGTGATTACAAAAACTCAAGGAAGTGTGCTGGCTTCAAAGGAAGTATAGAAAATTCTTATGACCAGATTCCCACCAGGTGGTCCTCTGATCACAACATAGGGGCTTGTATGCACCCAGCCTTCCTGGTTTTCTGTTCAGGTCTTACAGACTTAGCCTGTCCCATGAGGGACTCTATGCCCCACTGCAGCTTTGGGAGGACCCCAACAATTAACATTTTATATTTGCCCAGAAAACATACAATTTAATGAGAAGACTCAAATAATTAGTAGAAAAATATAGTTTAAGTTGTAATCATGAAAGAATTAGAAATGAGAAACACTTCTTTTATTTAGCATCAAAATTACTCAACAAATTTAAAATGAAACCAAACTATTAATAATAAAAGTCAAAATCCAAATAATTCCAAGTGGTATAAATTTTTGATAAGCAGGTATTCAAATTCTCAAATGGAAGGAATATATATTTCCTATTGATTTTAATTGATTAAACTCAATTTAAAAAATGTATACTTTACCCACATTTCCATTTTGTTGGAAATTGTCTCCAGGAAATGTAGTAAAAAGATATGTAAAACAAGATATTCATTAAAGTATTATTTATCATATTGGGAATAACTTAAACATTCAAAAATGTTTATAGTTATGAAAAAGTACTATATATCATTAAAATGATGCAGTACATGTCAGTTGATTCACTTACCTATTTGATAGTCTATTTAAGTGAAACTGGGTGATGAAGAACTTTAAATGTCTTCCATGTCACATTCCAGAAGGATATTCACTAAAGTGTTATAGCATTTATCTTTGATATTATGAGTCTTCAGGTAATTTCTATTTTTTCTATCTTTTGGAGCTTTTACATTTTAGGCTGTTTTCTATTCTGATAATGCTTTACTTGAATAAATCATTAAGAAGAGAGGATTAAAAGAAATGGTGGTAAAACATGAAAAGTCTCTGTAGCTCATTGAAATTGGCTTCTAGATAAATGTTTCAAAAGAGAAGATTTGGATTTGAATACAAAAAGAGGGATTTGAGAGAATTTTATGGATAGGAGCTTAATACCTATTTCTGCATCCAGGCTGTTATATTCCACTTTAACCTAGTAATGTAGCAGTAATACCATTTTAGTGTGTTCTTAAGATAGAGACATGGTTAGTTTGTCAAATGTTAAGGTCTAAATTTTAAAAACTTGTCTTTTCTTTTCTTTTCTTTTTTTTTTTTTTTTTTACTTTAGAGAATATAAAGAATATCTTGGGTTTTTCCCCCAAGTGGTAAAGTAGCAGCAAATTTCTGCTTTCCACAGGTATGTCTTTTCTCCAATTTTTTTTTTTTTTTTTTAACTCATAGGTCAGAAACATGGTAAGATCACATAAATGGAGAGCACCGACTGTGGAAAACATCTCTTTTGACTTAAAAAGGAACATTAAAGCCTCTATCGCTTTACAGTAAAATGATGATTTAAAGAGCAAATATGGAGTACTTATAAAAGTTACAAGTTAGGCAAGTTTAACCTTTGCTGTTGTTTTTTTGTGGGGTAGTGGTTATCTGTGACCAGTGACATTTACTGTTACCAGGATTAAGTCAGTGGCTGGGGACTGATTTATGACTTATAAGCAAATGAAACATGCACACCAAAATTCTTCCTCATTAAGTCAGCTCCCAGGAAGCTTTCATGGCAGGAAGGTAAAGCAATCCTTTATTTTTTGTTTTCTTAAGAGCATCTCTGGTTGGTGTCAGGGGATTGAGTGCAGACCTGCAATCTGAAAGGTCACTTATTTGATTCTCAATCAGGACACGTGCCTGGGTTGTGCGGCAGGTCCCCCAGTTGAGGGTGCATGAGAGACAACCTTACATTGATGTTTTTCTCCTTCTCTTTCTCCCTCCCTTCCCCTCTCTAAATTTTTTTTTAAAAAAGAGCAAACTTCTAAGACTCCCCATTAACACATTCCTAGATAGAATTTGACCACCTCTTTTTTTTTTTTAATTTTATTGTTGTTGTATTACATCCATCCCTTTTTTGCTCCCCTCTGTCCCTCTCCCCACCCACCCTTTCCCCCCAAAGTCAATCCCACCTGTTGTCCATGTCCATGGTTCCTTTATACTAGGTTCTTGTCTAAACTGCTCCCCTTCTTTGCCTCTGCCTCCCCCCTCCCCCCAACCCCTTTCCCCCTGACCACTGCAGGCTTATTCCTTGTATTCATACACTTGGTTCTGTTTTGCTTGTTGTTAGTTTTGCTCATTATTGTCCCGTAATGGGTGAGATCATATGATACCTGTCCTTCACTGACTGGCTTATTTCACTAAGCATAATACTCTCCAGTTCCATCCATGTTGTTGCAAAGGGTACAAGTTCCTTCTTTCTTTCTGCCATATAGAAT